>BQNB010000838.1:0-66887 GCA_026074375.1 Tanacetum coccineum
ATCCATTAGCATAGGTATTTAACTGATTTTAGATGTTTAAGTAGATTAAAGGACTAATTGAGCTTAAATCTAAGCTTAGAGACTTAGATGAGCTTATGATGAGCTTGTAAGAAGCTTATGAAAAGTGACAGCTTATTAAGTGAGGTTTTATAGAAAAGTGAGCTTGAGAAAAGTAAGTGTGAAACAAGGAAAACTTAATTCTTATTAATAAAAAGCTGAATACAATACTTGAAATCGAAATTACATTAAGCAAAGATTAAACTAAGACATTTTGAAAAGAAAATACAAAATAAGCTGAAAATTCAAAAAAACTAGCTCCCCAGTGTGTGTGAATGTGAGGGGCTTTTTATAGCCTGTAAATGAAGCTTCTAGGACTTGGATCATGCTCCTCTCTCCCTTGATCATGGCCTTTCATTCTCTCCCATCATTGGATCCTCATATGTAGCCGTTTGATCAATTAGGTAAGCACACGGATTGCTAACGTGGCATTCCGTGTGTCAGACCTCTGTGCTTCTTTTGCACTTGTTTTAGTGCAAAAAGTTGTTCCTTAGTGTGTTTCTTGTCAGACCCGCATGACCTCCTTTGTATAATTAGACTAATAAGGACCTTAGGTGACGTCTTCTTTTGCCATGTTAGACCTTAGCACTTGAATTACTTGACCACGTCATTAATTTTCATTTACCCTTTGTTTTTTACTCATGGTTAAACGAGGAAGGAGACGAACAGTAACAACTGATTTTCCCGCGTTTAAAATTATAAAAGGGTGAGAGTGTGTATGTTTGACATTTTGACTCGGGTAAAAAAAACCTTTGAATTGGGATTTTATAAAGGATTTGGGCCACGAGTTGTATAAATGGGTTATATAAGATAATGAGTGTTAACTTTTATTAATAGAAAGTTAACACCGTTAGGGCTTTAAGGGTTATTTGTGAAATATGTTTAACAATGAGGGGCTGTTTTAGGAATTTTTAGGTTTTGTCATTTAGTAGTTGACCAATGTTGACCAATGGTTGACTTTGGTTAACCTTGAAAGCATTCTCCCGGCTCTTGTTTACTATATCCATTCTCGTGTTGGTGTTTGTCCGGTTTTGACCATTTTCTTGTGATTTTTTCTACATCCATACCTACACAATCACAAAGACAAAATAAGCAATATACAAGCATTTTATGCACAATTTCATCTTTTAAGGGACATTTTTGATATAAAAGGGATATGTGTTTTCACACATATCAGTTGTCAAGGGATATATGAGGAATTCTAATAGTAACAAGACTATTAGAAGAGAGAAGAAACATTTAGAAGTGAGAAGAAACGTTAGAGATGAGGAGACTTATTAGAAGTGAAAAGGAACGTTTAGAAGTGAGAAAAAACTTTAGAAGTAGAAAGACTATCAGAAGTGAAACGACTACTAGAAGAGAGAAGAAATGTTAGGGTATGAGATATGTCTATGAATCTTGTGACATGGTCATATGCGGATGTGAGGACTCAAGGTTTGGGTATGTGTTGTGGGATTTATTGTGAAGTGATGGATTGTAAGTCTATCAATTGTAAGGAATATGTTTGATAATGAGACGCATTTCATTATGAAATTCACTTGACTCTTGAAAACATAAACAATGATGCTTATGAACATTGGGATATGAGGATGACCCATTCATCTTTAAAGAGATATTGGGTATAGGTTTGGGTGTGGAGTAGACGTCAACTCACAGAAGAAGAAGAGAGAGACAGTGTGTTTGATTTATGATTAGAAAAGGAAATGAAAGATATCACAAGCCTGCTGCCGGTGGTCCCATATATATATGGGGGCCGCCTGGTTTATAGGGACCGCCACCAGCATATATGTTTTGGAATCGATTGTTAAAAAAATTGAAGCGAGTGACATTATAATTTGCATTTCCTAATTAAAAATACTCAAAGAACTTCGAATGAAGTACTTAAGTTGTCACAATATGGAATGGAACACGGACTAGAATCGAAACTAGAAGAAAAGAAGAGAACGATTTATGGAATGTGTTTCATCATTCCTAAACCTTGACGAAGATAATTTAACGATTCACGCTTGAGGGGTAAAGAAAGAATGTCAGCGATGTTTTCTTAAGCTCAACTCTTTTCGAATGGTGATGTTTTCTTTGGACATTGTTCCTGAAGGATTTTATTAATAATAATAATAATAATAATAATAATAATAATAATAATAATAATAATAATAATAATAATAATAATAATAATAATAATAATAATAATAATAAAGAAAACAAACAAAGATAGAGACGACAAGCTTGACAATGTCAAGACGGATGGTGGTTAGCATACGATAAACTATACTCAAAAAGTTATGTAGCTCTTCCTGAGCATTGCGAATGTTCATAGATCAATCACACGACGAGGTATACAGTTGTCTTAAAGATGGTAGCGGAAATAGTGAAGGAAAGAGATTAGCCATCTTTATGGTTGAAGAGGCGTGGTTGAGTGAGAAGAAAGAGGTGTGATCGAAATACAAAGAGTGTTTTCGTAGAAGAGAGATAATGTTTTCGTCAAAAAAAATGTTTTCATCGGAGAGAAAGGATGCTTTCGTTAAAGAGAAAGAATGTTTCGTCGAAGAGAAAGAATGTTTTTGTCTAAGAGAAAGAATGTGTTCGTCGAAGAGAAAAGAATGTTTTCATCAAAAAGAAAGAATGTATAGTCGAAGAGAAAGAATGTTTTTGTCGAAGAGATAAGGATGTTTTCGTCAGAGAGAAAAGAAGAGCATTTTAACTTATGTTGTTAAAGGCTTGAATAGGGATTTTCGGATATGACCTTTAACATTTGCGATCGCAAGTTAAAGATATTTGAATATTTTGGATGAAATATTTAAGTTGCAAACCTACTAGGAGGAGTGTTAGATTTGTATTTAAATTTTTCTTAACAAAAGAGTGGATTATTCGGAAGAAATCAAGATGGTGATTAAGGGAATGTGTGAGTGAAACTCTAGGAGATATAAAACCATTTTTCGACTCTTTTGAAAATTTAGATTAGTGACTCGGACGCGAAGAAAGATATTCTAGTGTGAGAAAATATATACATAGATGTATAAGACATATAGATATAAGCATGCAAGTTTATCTAAGCATGCATCAACATAGTAATCAATAAGATTAATGTGTAAGACAATATGACATTTAAATATTAATTATCATACATTAAACTAACATAGTGTAGGTGCACAATTAAAACGTAAGTCATGTAAAATGACGCATACAAAACGTGATAATTTTAAATGCAATCATCATGTAAAACATGTTAGCATTTAGCACTTAGGAGCATGTGTTATTTAAATAAACTAAGAGATATTTTATCTAAATTGCTAGAAAAAGGCAAACGCTTTTACAATAAACATGCATTCAATAGCTAAGTAAATAAACGTCGAGCATTAATATAAACATGAAAGCATATATTGCATTATGTGGGAGCACGTTATCGTCTTAAAACTTCAAAGCACATATGCGAAATGCATATAGTCTAGATTACTAAGGAGAAACCTAATTTCTACTTGCTTAGAGTGCACTCCTAATGAAGTACAAAGTTTATCGATGTAGACTATCATTAGGCATATTTAGGAAGAGCCATTTAATCAAATTAGAGAATGAATATGAGACTCTTACTAGTGGTGCTCAATTTAGGCTGAACACGGCCATTTTTACGGGTTATATCACAAACTCAACTTCACTCTTGGAAGCAATTCAACTGTTAGGTCAAATTGAATTTCTAATGCAATAGATTCTCCAGTAGTCATTCTCATGTTAGACAAAATAGAATTCCTGTATTTGCATAATGAAGTGTAGCAAAGATAAAATTTGTATTATCTTTTCATAGAGGGCCTAACATGACTCAACTAACATGCTTTACTTCTGGTTCGCATAACCCTAATCAAGATGTGTAGAATTATAAGGTTAAATGAGAGAGCAAGCAAGTTGTTATAGGTTAAGAGAGAATGAGTCATCTAGAACCTAGGAGTATGCTTAAGAGTGACAATGTGTAATGCTCTATAATTAGAGTGTTTAAAAAATGCACCTTTACATTTCTTTTATGAAAGAAATCCAATTAAGGTTATTTACCCCCAATAAATCTTGTGTTTGTTTCTTTGTAGAAATAATGATGATTAACTAAAGTTTAGTTCCATCTATGTTAGACTTTTAAGCAAGATATTGACAAGAGGAAGATGTTTAAATCTAATGCCATAGGGCGGATCTACCTAAACCAAAGATGAATTTAGGACGAAGGATCCATCGATCCGTGGAGGTGCCAAAATTAGGCAAGAATCATTTTTCCATTATTTGGGAGATGGTTTTGATATTAGGTTATTAAGAGAAACTTATATAAGTTATAAGGGTTCTCAGTTTGAGTTTTTGGAAATGACATCCAAGTCTTGCTTATCAGGTTGGAGTACTTATGAGTTTCTCGATGGAAATTCATAAGTCGTCAATCCTACTTGGAGTGTGTTAAGTTTAGCATGTATAATTTGACCATAGCTAATAACACAATATTTAAACACTTTAGACTCAATGAAACATCTTTATAGCAAGTGTGAATTGCAATTCGATGACTAATCTTGTTGCCTTGCAATCGACTTCGTGATTTCATGTAATAATCGAGGATGGTTAAACATGTAGATACGGAAAGATATCTATGGTTATTTGATTGATATTTCCGTGATCTAGATAAATCCTAGTCTCGGTTTCATGTTCATATTCTAATTTTGTAATTAGATTGAATAGTGAGATTGATTATCGTTTGAATAATAATCATCTTCATATTCAAAATCCTTTTACGATCACTTATTGAGAGAAAGCACAAAAATGGTTTGTAGAATATGTTCAATTCTTCCTAATCTTAACCTTAGATGGTTAAAGGGTTCTCATTTTGTGAAGAATAAATATTATGCTTATTTGATAAAGTAAGAGAGAGTTTTGATGAGAAAATAGTTTGAGTTTTGAGTTGTGCTTTTGAATTGTTTGAGCAAAGTTACATATGTTGTGCATTTGCTCATGTTTGGATTTTCGGAGATGACGACTTTACCAATTGCATTGCAAGGTAAATTACTTGAATATTTTGGACAAAACATTCAAGTCGTCAATCCTACTTCATTGTGTATTTTATGCATATATTTGCCAAATATTTGGAACACAACTATTGGACAAGTAGACTCAATATGACATCATCTACACAAGTGTGAGTTATGATCCGATGCATATTCTTATCGTCTTGGAAAGGGATGTCGTTATTTTCATATCAATCGAGTGTGATTGAGTATGTAGGTTTAAGATAATATCTCTTGTTATATTTTGATATAATCTTAAAGCTAGACAAATAAGAATCCGATTTCTTGTCCATACTCAAAAACTTGTCAATTAGATTCGATAATCACATCAATCATAGTTTGAATAATGAGTTGATATGTATTCGAAATCTTTTTTTACCCTCACAAACACTCTTTTAAAAGAAGACAAATAAAGATTTTCATAGTGTGTTCCACTAATCCTAAGACTAGTTGTAAGTGTGAGGTTGATGAATAATGACAAGTTAATTTCTTACTTCAAGATTGTGATATATTTTGCGTGTGCAAAAAACTATTTGTTGTTATGCATAGTATGCATAGTTTTTGAGATTTTATTAGTATATGAATGATTTTTCTAATCATTTTAATACAACACACATCTTTTATAAAACACAATATGTTTATAAAAAGAATATAATTATGTGTGTGTGTTAGAACAATGCTAGCACAAGCAAAGTTTAAAAGAATATATATTCTTTTACTTAATTACCAATGTATTAATACAATCTTTTATTTTGTTTAACCAACCCAAGATCAATGCAAGATGATGAAAATATTTAGACATTTTGTTGGAAAAGAGATAATTTGTTGGAAATATTTTAATGATGGGTTTTAACATATGGTCTTAGGACATTATTTTTCCACACTTGACAAACTATTAAACTTTCATTCCTAAGTGGGTTACTACACTCAAAATGATCTACAAGATGTTTATGTAACACTTGTAAATATAGTGATCTATGCCTATATGCAATGCACAAACAATTTTGCAACTTAACGCAAGAAATCTAGCGTAATTTCTATTAGGCATAATCAGGAAAACTAGTAACATACAAATAACATACATGGCACATGTGTTTAGATATATGATTATCTCAATTACAAATAGTAATGATTACTTATTAATATCTATTAACCAAGTTGAAACAAAAATAAACACACATAATCATCTAGCATACACATAAGGATATTCGTCATTGTTTTGTGTATTAGATATAACGATGTATACTTAGCTTGATTTGATTTGAAAATAAAATAGTTCCTCCCCATTTCAAAATTTAATTAAGATCAATATTTTGAAAGAACAAATACACTATCTTTCAAAGATATATCAATTAGAAATGCCCGACTCAAAGGAAAAAGTAAAATACATGTTTTACGTTAAAACAAAACTCAAAATTTTGACCACTATGTACTATTTTGAATTTCTGACTTATTTAAGTTTAGAATGAAGACTTGGAAGTATTTTTAAATGAAAGTAGACTCAATTCTCTTCAAAATGGCGGGTGGCACGACTTCTACGGACTTACGGTTGATTTTACATGATTTTTTGAAGTTTGCCTAATTCTGCTAAAACAGACAGGCGTCCCCCATAAAGGTGTGTCGCCCAGAAATTTATGGGACCGCCACCAGTGACCCAAAAATACGTTTTTCGTATAAAATCATTTGGTAACTTAATGTAGGGACGTAGGACTTCAGAGAGTTGTTCCAGCACATAAAACACATGTTTTAGACATCATTTTTACTCATATGACATACAAAGACGTATCTTAACACTTCCAAGCTTTTTGAGAATATTTCCATTCAAGCTAGTATACGAGGTATATTTAACAACAAAACTAGTACGAATCAAGCAACAAAACGCTTTTCATATTTAATCCCCCTTCATGGGTAATTTGATACATGGATCATACTCTATTTTAAAAACCATTTGTTCTGAAAACTAGAGCGACGTGGCTCTGATACCAATTGTGAAAACCATAGAGGGGGGTGAATACGTTTCCATTTAAAAACTTTAAATCTTTACTATCAAATCGCCAATCAAGTTAGACGTAATATGAGAAGTGTCGATAATAGGTTTTACAACAACTAGCACATATCTTAATAATACAACACACTCACAATGTTTACTACAAAGAGCTACACAACCATGACTAACACAACATACACAACAATTCACACAATCATAATCACTATGTAAGTGTAAAAGTAAAGCGATAAATGTAAAGACATAAGTAAAGAGAAAGGTAAAAGAAAATGCAAACCGACACGATGATTTATAGTGGTTCGGTCACGAAGCTCCTCTTCGCCCTACTCCACTCCTCGAGTATCCAACTCGAGAGTTACTTCACTAATCAACAAGCTCCCTTTCGGCGGAGAAAACCTTATACCAATGCTTACATTATTTTCTGACACTAAGCTAGATGTCGAGTCCTAATCTTAGCTAGAACCAATCTACCACTTCACCAATGTATTTTAAGGCCTAAAATACTAACCAACCCACAATCAACCCATCCAAATATATACATCATTTGGATCTACACACTACTAAAGATTGGAAGACATGGACTCGATCTATATGTAACAAATGTTACAAATGGACTAACTAGACTACATAACTTCGGATCTTGAAGATGACCGAAGTTCTTCTCTTGCACTTGAGGAAAGGAGGAAAGGATAGAAGATTTGATCACATTTAAACAAGATTAACCAAGTTGAATGATCAAAGATTTAGAGAGATTTAATGAGATCTAGAGAGAGAAAGAACTGAAAGAAAATCGTACAAAAGGGTTGTGAAAATAGTTGGAGGTGACCCACTATTTATAGGAGCTGAAAAACAGCCTGTCATGAAACGGCGGTCCCGGATATATTAGGGGGCCGCCGGACAATTAAGGGGGTCGCCGACCTATTTAAGGGACCGCCCCGACAGACGCTCATGTTTTTGTCTTTTTGTGGTGACAAACTTGTCTGCTGAAAGTTTGACATGTTTTGGAGGGAAAAGAACCAGATTTTGAATTTTGAAATAATTACCACATAAAACATTTCTTTATAATTAAAAAATAATTTGTCTAATTAATTTTTGAAAAAATTATTTTGTTACATTTATAAAAATGTAAAGTTTAAGACAAAAACTTATTTCTTTGATCATCCTACAAGTTTAATGCTTGTTTGTACATACCTTATGTGATTTACGTCGGGTGTAAACCAATGTCCGTGTTGATGCATACTTGAGACGTCGAGAGATGTTGATGCATGTATTCATTGATGATTTGTGATTACGAGTAACTTGCGCACTTTACGTTACGTATTACAAGTCACATGTTTGTCATCACCAAAACATAAAAAGATCGTATAGATTAAATATCGTAATATTTGCACTAACATTCAACATGGATCAATCAATTAAGAGACCACCAACTGAAGATAATGAATGCTACGGGGTTGATGACCTGGACGACGCGATCAACACAGAGGCCTAGGAATTACTTTCCAATGATACGTCTGATTCATTTTTATTAAAAGGGCTGGAGAAATTAATTGATCAATCGGACCTAGAAAGTTGTGAGTCTCTTAAATGTAAAGTTGTCGATGATTCTAATTTAGGGGAACCAATACGGCGTATCAAATCTGTTAATACGCCGTATCTAGTTGCGCAGAAAACAGCATAATCTAACAAAGTTAAAAGTGAACAACTTTATTCATCCATCGCTAACGAAATCGATGAGAAGAAACCTGAGTTAAAAACTTTGCCTCAACACTTAGAATACGCATACCTGCATGGAGACAAATCTTTTCCTATAATTATTTCATCTAAATTGTCCAAAAAGGAGAAAATGTTACTTTTGCAAGTATTTGAGAAACGTAAGGGGGTAATTGCTTGGAAAATGTCGGATATCAAGGGAATCAGTCTGTCATACTGCACACACAAGATTCTAATAGAAGATGACTACAAACCGGTCATTCAACCCCAAAGGCATTTAAATCCTAAAGTCCAAGACGTGGTGAAAAATGAGATTGTGAAGCTACTTTATTCGGGGCTAATTTATCCAATCTCGGATAGTTCATAGGTCAGCCCTATCCATGTGGTTCCAAAGAAAGGAGGAATGACTATAGTTTTGAATGACAATAATGAGTTGATTCCATCTTGCACAGTTACAAGATGGCGAGTGAGCATCGACTATCATAAACTTAATGATGCAACTCGAAAGGATCATTTCCCTCTTCCCTTTATTGATCAAATGTTAGAGTGTTTATGTAGAAATGAATACTACTGTTTTCTTGATGGTTTTTCAAGATTCTTCCAAATTCTGACCGCACCCGAAGATCAAGAAAAGATAACATTCACTTATCCTTATGGGACTTTTGCTTACCGACGAATGTCGTTTAGATTATACAACGCACCAGCTACTTTTTAAAGATGCATGACAGCAATTTTCCACGACATGGTGGAAGACTTTATAGAAATATTCATGAATGACTTCTCAGTATTCGGTAACTTTTTCAATTGTTGTCTAGCTAATTTGGATAGGATGCTTGCTAGATGTGAAGAAACCAACCTTGTGTTGAATTGGGAAAAATGTCATTTTATGGTAAAAGAAGGGATTGTTTTAGGACACAAAATCTCTAGGGCAGGAATTGAGGTTGATAGAGCTAAAATCAACGTGATAGCTGAATTGCCATACAACAACAAACGTAAAAGGAGTGAGAAGCTTTCTAGGGCATGCTGGATTTTACTAAAGGTTCATAAAAGACTTTTCCGTAATTTCTAAACCAATGACCCAACTTTTAATGAAAGTCACAAAGTTTGATTTTTCTGATGATTGCAAAAAGGCATTTAACATTTTGAAAGAAAAACTAACCACTACGTCTATCATAATATCTCCCGATTGGAACGTGCCCTTTAAATTAATGTGTGACGCTAGTGACTTCGCTATTGGAGATGTGTTAGGACAAAGAATAGACGAGAAATTTAAACCAATCTATTATGCCAGCAAAACTCTGAATAATGCCTAAGAGCATTACACCACCACTGAAAAAGAACTTCTTGTAGTTATTTTCTCTTTTGATAAGTTTCATCCATATCTTATCTTATCAAAAACCATAGTCTATACTAATCATTTAGCTTTAAAGTATTTGTTCAGCAAACAGGATGCCAAACCAAGGCTTATAAGGTGGGTTCTACTTCTTCAAGGGTTTGACATTGAGATAAAGGATAAAAAAGGGGCGAAGAACTTAGCTGCGGATCATTTGTCAAGGCTTGAGAACCCAGACTTGGGAACATTCACGGAAGAGGAAATCGCTGACAAGTTTCCGGACGAACATCTTTTGATTCTGAAAACTAAGTTAAATGAAGACGAACCATAGTATGTTGATTATGTTAATTATATCGCTGGAAAGATTATGCCTCCAAATTGGACACCTGAAAAATGAAGAAGACTTTTCTTTGAAGTAAAAAATTATTCTTGGGATGAACCATACGCATTCAAACTATGCCCGGACAATGTAATGAGGCGATGCTTTGCTGGAAACAAAATCCTTGAAATCTTGGCACATTGTTATTCTGGACCGACTAGGGGTCATCATAGTGCATCAATTACTGGAAGGAAAGTCTATGAATAGGGATTCTTTTGACCTAGCATCTTTAAAGATGCTAAAGATTACGTAATGAGATGTGATGCATGTCAGAGACCTGGAAACATATCATCAAGAAGTGAGATGCCTCAGAACAATATACAGGTATGCGATGTGTTTGACATATGGGGGCTAGACTTTATGGGACCCTTTCCTAACTCAAAGGGAAACAAATATATATTGGTAGCAGTGGATTATGTATCTAAATGGGTCGAAGCTCAAGCACTTCCTACAAATAATGCTCACTTGTGATTAAGTATTTAAGAAGACCATTTGCAATATTTGGACTTCCTAAAGCTTTAATTAGTGATCGGGGGACACATTTTTTTAACTCTTAACTAGAAAAAGCCTTGAAAAAGTATGGAGCAACACATAAGTTATCAACGGCATATCACCCTTAAACTAATAGGCAAACCGAAGTGACCAATAGAGCTATTAAATGTATCTTGGAAAGGTCGATTGGATATAATCCGAAGAATTGGTCCGAAAAACTCAACGATGCGTTATGGGCATTCAGAACTGCCTACAAAACACCTACTGGATACACCCTCTTTAGATTGGTTTATGGAAAAGCTTGCCACTTGTCTGTGGAGATTGAACATAAAGCATATTGGGCACTAAAATAATGTAATATGGATCTTACAGCTGCAGCAAAGAACCGTTTCATGGAACTTAATGAATTGATAGAGTTGAGAGATGGAGCGTACAAAAACCCTCGGATCTACAAGGAAAGAACTAAGATATGGCATGACTCTAGGCTTCATGGGGATAAGAACTTCAAAGTGGGAGACAAAGTATTACTATTTAACTCTAGATTTAAGATGTATCCGGGTAAGCTCAAATCAAGGTGGTACGGGCCAAATGTGGTAAAGACTGTGTATCCATGTGGAACCATAGAGATCATTGATATAAACGGAATCAGCTTGAAAGTCAATGGATAAAGGTTAAAAAAGTACCACGATGGAAATATTGATGCAGAAGATAAAGAAGTAGTGGAATTCGAAGAAGATACAACGTGAAGAAAGGAAGGAAAAAGTATAACTTAAAGACTTAACTGTAAACAAAAGTGCTTCCCGGGAGACAACCCAGATTGTTATTTATTTTTATCGAGTCTGTCTTCCTAGACATCAATACGGCGTATCCGCTCCATACCATACGGCGTATTGAATGTCTGGACGTTATCAGCCCTTTACTTTTATGCATTTTAAACATTATTGTCAGTTTTGTCAATACGGCGTATTCATGCACATGATACGGCGTATTCAACAGACTGACCCATATTTAGATACTTTTTATAGGTTTCTCGATACTGCGTATTCCAGTTTATAGATACGGCGTATTGGTTTCCTATACAGTTTATTTAGCTTATTTATTTAACCGTAGGTACCAAGATAGGAATGCATGTTTTTCCTATATTTTGCATAGGACCTCGCTGAAAAGAAATCAATGATGTTGGTAAAGTATCTACAATTTGGAAATCTGGAAGTGTTGGAGTCTTGAAACCTCAAGACGGCTGTTCAACACAATCTTGCTCATGAACTCAACTTGGAAAATCTACCGAGCAAAATATCAAGGGAGTTTCTTATTCTAATTCTTTTTAATTCCCGTTTTTAATATTTTATCTATACAATGAGGATGTTGTATAATTCAAGTGGGGGGATGGGGAATTAGAATGTATACTTGTCTTATTTTTCACATTAAAATTCTTAAATTATGCTCAAATTTTAAAAAAATTAAGCATACTTTTGTGAAATTACTTGATACATAACCTGCACACAATAACCCTTATTAGATATTGTGAGGATTTAACCTTATCCATTTCCAAATTTTTACTCAAATTCCACATAATATGAGTGTGTTGGTGATGTTGTAGACCACAATAATGAGTACTATAGATTTAGATGGAGTAACTTGTTTAAATTGGTAAAATTCTAGGATTACACCTAAAAAGCCTTTATATGTTGTTTTATTAACTAACTATACTGGTTAGTTAAATCCTCGTATAAACCCTTTATTTACTCTCATGTTAAGAGTAATATACCCCTAGAAAAATCAGTAGAGCCAATCCTTTAGGAATTACACCAACTGTTTGTTTCGTTACACCTTTACACCTTAGCCTACCCTGTTAGATTAAGTCCATTTATCAGTTGTTAGTTGCTTAAAGTGTAAAGTATGTATTTCTCGAGTCTTGTGTCAATTTTCTATCTTTGGTACGGTTGGGAAGAAATTTGCACATTGCAAATGGGAATGTATAAAGTAGTCAAAACTCATGTATTTTTACTACCAACATAATTATTGGTACGTCTGAAGAATGAAGAATTATCAAAGGAATTATCTGGAGTTATTATGATCGTGAAGATGGTGAAATTACACCGAGTTTCGTAGTATAGTATAGTTAAAAAAATCAAAAAAATTAGAAAATCACAACAAAAAATAGGAGGAAAGTTTAAAGATAATCGTTTTGCAAAAGCTTAGACCAAAGGAATTATATAAAGTATCGATTATTCGTTGATACGTCTTATAAGTCAATGATGTAGAGTATTGCATAAAGTGGTAGATATCGCCACTTATCTTGTAAAAGTATGGGATGATTGGGAAGTTGACCGTAACAGGAAAGCCAACTCAGGTTGTTGTTTTTGATCTATGATCAAGACGTCTGTAAATAGTTGTATCTTAATCATGGTAACGGTCAGAAAAAGTGTCTAGTAACTTATATATTAGCCCTAGTCTATTTGTTTTGTAATTTTTGTTTAACAATAATTTAATTCCCTTTCCTAATCATTAACCATGGGTTTTATGTGAATGAGGATGTGTACGAGCATGCATGTCTACTTCTTCATTACTGCCATGTATGCATGTCTCAGCTACCTTGTTAGTTGTAGGATCCCTAGATCATTCCATGTATGAAGCACAAGATCAATGGCACAAAAGATTTAAACAATGAAGAACTTTTGATTGAAATGAAACAAAAAGTGGCTACCAAACTCTAAAGGATGAAAAATATAAAATGAAGTAGCTTTTAATGTCTAACCTAATTTTGACTAAACTAGGACTATTTATACTAACTAAGATTTGCCTTTGAGGGCTTTCTTTTTGGGCTATAAATACCTATTTTACCTTTAATAACTTGTTACTACCTTAGCTTAGTGGTGGAGATATGTATTACTTGCTATGCCTATGATAGAATACTCGTACGACAGATAGTAATTGAGCATTTTAGTTACATGTTATCCACATAAGATTAGTTGAGGTTGTGTACTTGTAATAGATCAAATAAGGGAAAAATCCTTAGGGATACATTTTCATAAACTTCTAAAGGCTATTTGAGGACAAGTAGGATTCAAGTGGGGGGATATTTGATGACATCAAATAACGTTACTTTTATAGCATCATTTATCCCATGTAAATAACCCATTTTTGTATAAATATTGCAAAGAATTTTTACTTAATCGTTTGTATTTGAGAATTGCAGTAATTATGAAGTACTCGATGAAGATTAGCAAAAAGGCACGCATTCTGGAGCTTAAATGGAGATATATGAAGATTATTGTTCTGACATCCAATATGCCGTATCCATCAAGGAAGATATGGCGTATCTATGGCAATTCACCAAAGACCACAAAGGATCAAGGATCAATCCGCCGTATCCAGAGAAGACCAATACGCCGTATTCAAGTTATGTAAAATAAAATATTCTAGGTGAGTATCGACGTCGGTCCCTCTATATCAAGAAACCCCGTTACTGTATTGTACTCAGTCCTTATGCCATATCGACCAAATTCCAGACCTTATAAATAGAAAACCTAAAAACGGGTTTTCAGGGTGCTAAATTATATTATCGATACCTAAACCATACAATTCGATTTTCAGAGGAGAAGAAGAGCAGAAGAGGTCTTGCAACGTAATTAATTCCATGCTATACTCTTGCAATCGTTCAGTTTTTGGTATCATTCATTAACTCGATTAGTTTACCTTGGCTAAATTATTACTTTTGTATTGATTATAACGTTTAAAGACTAATACCTTCAGGTATTAGCCATTATTATAAAGATCTAAATGTTTGGTTTGTTTATATCGATTCGCATTAATTTACTCATTATTGCTTGTTTTTGTTTATCAGTTTATACTTGTTTACGTGCTTTTGTATGCGACCTATCATTCAACTGGATCTAGTGATATGGACCAAGTAATCTAGATGTCGGATGGCTTCATATTGTAGATATTTATACTTCTAGGACCAATAGGAATCAAGAACAATAACATATCTTTGTCTTTAGATTACGATCTTAGTTGGACCGGCAGGTGACCCTTGGGATCAACGAGTACGTTCTTAATTAATTAGTAAAGACTTGGTTAGCAGACTACTAGTGTATGAATTGTCTTAAAGCAGTAAGTGGGTAAAGTTTCTCCTGAGTTAGGGTTTAACAAGATCACCATTGCTTTATTCCTAAGATAGATTATAATCAACCAATATGGATGCTATATGCCGGTTACGTTTTAAAATTGTGACAGATTTTTCGTTCTAGGTTTAGGAAGAGTACGCCTAAGTCTTAAGATTGATATGCCGCCCTCGAGATAAGTAATCATTGTACTAATAACAAAACAAAATGTTTATTAGATTAAATAATGGTTAATATAGTTTTCTTATATTTGGCTAGATCACTCTTTTATCTTCTGTCAATTTGCTTATGTGTGTTTTAGTATCTTAAATTGATTTTAGTCACCACAAAACTCGTGCCAGTCTCTTAGGCTGAAAACCCCCTTATCTATTAGATTTAGGATTTAATAGGGTTTAGCATAGTTTAAACATAGAATAGAATTACACTTAGTGTAGATAACCAAATATTATAATAATTGAAAGATTGTTTCTCGCTCTTAGTGATCGACACCCTACTTACCATGAAACTCCCATCTGACCAGGTACACAGCCCGTTAAAGTGTTGTTTTTTGTTAAGTTGGCAAAATATAAATTTAAAACTTGAAACATAAATTACAACCACACATCGACACATCATATCCATATTTTGTGATAACACAAGTGCTATTTCAATCTTAAACAATCCAGTTCCGCACTCAAGAACAAAGCATATTGATATCAGATATCATTTTATCAGAGATCATATTCTAAAAGGGGACATTGAATTATATTTCACTCCCACTCAATATCAACTTGATGATATCTTCACCAAGCCTCTGGATAAGCCAACTTTCAAAAGATTGATTGTTGAACTAGGTATGCTAAACATTTATTCAAAACCTGAAGCTTTAGTACTGACTGAAGAAAACTGAAGCTTCAGTGCTTTTATCCAAAACTAAACAAACTTTTATATGTTAAATGTCAGTTCAGTTTTTGCATATAACATTTAGCTTGCTTAAGTGAAGTAACTAAGCAATCACATATGTCTCATTCATGGATTTGCATAAGCATGTGTGGTTTTGTCACCTTCGCTGGAGCACATATATTGGTCAAGTCAAGAACTGAACAAAACTGATTTATTTTCTTCAGTTCAGTTTATAAAATGATTTTATCTAATTCTTCAGCTGTTTCTCGAGTGAAGTAACTAAGCAATCACATATGTCTTATTCTTGGATTTGCATGAGCCTTTGGGGTTTTCTCGCCTTCGCTGGAAGATTGATGATGATGAAGATTACAATAATATGTTCATCATAACATAACATCAAACCTGAACCTAGTCTAGCTTTTTCAAACATCAATCTCAAGGTCAGTTTTAAAACAAATGTGATTCTCAAAAGTAATATTATTTTATCAAAATAATTTCCTTTTCAAAGAAGTTGTTTAATTAAAATATATTAATAGAAGATAACCAAAAGTTAGAATAACCTCATCATCTTTCTCTCACCTACTTTTTCAGTTGAATAGACGATTGTTCACTGTTCTAGGTGTCAGATGCATGTTTTGCCCCCCCCCCCCCCCCCCCCCCCCCCCCCCCCACCCCCCCCCCCCCCCCTAAAACTTTTCATTAAATATAAAGTTTAGCACCACATGTTGAAACTCAAGCCTTAAAACATTCCCATAAACTTTATAACCTTAAATGATAATTACAATTTCTCAAAGAAAAATATTAATTTCATTAATCATATAAATCACAATAAACCTTTCAACACCTCACTCTTACAAATTCATCAAGAAAAACAAAAACACACACCTCAAACTAGATCAAATCTTCAAAACCCTAAGTATCCATAATGGCTGAATCATCATCACACAATCCCTCTTCACCTAAAATCACTCACAAAGAAGAACTTGTCACTCTTGACAAACCCGAAAGCCCAAACCCTTTCTTACCTATAGATCAGATTGAGTTCATCTTTGAAGATATTGCCTTCACCACCAACAATGAAGTTACACTACTATATCCCTTGCACCCAAACTCAGAATACTTTTGGGAGGTGTCAGACTTCATTTCTAAATGTTGTCTAAAGGAATCATTTATCAGGGCCTAACTCAATACAAAGAATACCTGAGTGAATTTTGGTATATTGCAAAGACCTTAGATGACACTAAGATTTGGGTATCCACCCCTACAGGTGGAATTAGAGGAGACATAGGTATCAATACCTTTAGGAAATTGTCTTTGGGTTATTACCTTAACCTCATAAATTGGTTGTTTCCTTGCCCTTCCATAACATAGTGAGACCTTGGTTTGCTATAATTTAGTTAAGGTTGGGAGATGGGGCAAGGGAACTCAAAAAGAGTTGTCTTCCTCCTAGGTGGAGGCTACTGATGGGTTAATTCATTCAGTGTTTAAGCGGGAAAACAGATGGCCTGGACTAAATATCCAACAAGGATGCCACCATCTTGTATTGTTTGACCAATGGGGTAAAGGTAGATTATGCTAAGCTAATATGGGAGGATATAATTCACAAACTAAGCAAGAAATCTAGGGAAAAGGTTGTTTCCTATCCTAGGTTTATATCCCTTCTATTGAAATACATGATGCCTGAATATGATAATAAAGAGCTTACCATAAACCCTACTCAGGTCTTTAGTATTCAACTGGGTACTGAAGCCAAACCAAACTGTAGGACCTCCCTTCACTGACCACATGAAGGTTATCTACAATTTAGATGTTCATGTGGACTCCAAAGCTCCAAAACCTTCCTCACAAACTGAGGAGGTTCCCCAAGGCAAAAAGCCTAGAGCTAAAAGTGGACTTAGAAGAAAACAATCTTCAAAACATACATCTGAGTCCAAGACTGAGGCAGATTAAATCTAAAACTGGCCAATCAGAAAAAGAAACTCAGTCCAGTTCGGCCAAGGACAAAAGCCCAAGCCATCCTTTACCTCCCACACTAGTGGTTGGTGAAATGCATAAAGAGGCACAGCAAGCATCTGGTGGCCCAACATCTTTAGGGGCCACCAATGAAGAAGGAGTCCACCCTCAGATCAGTAGTGGTATGTATGCATTTAATTCTTATTGAACCTATTTATTTAGCTTCTTTCATTTGCACTCTGAGTCTGCATCATGACATGATGCTTTAGCAGATTCCACAACTGAGGCTGATCCTGGATTATCTGCTCCTAATGATTCTATACTTGCATAACAAGATATGAATGAAGGAACCAAAAACAATTAAATTGATCATATATTTGCTGGGAATAATCCAAGTGTTCTTGTAGATTAAACCAAATCTGTTAGAAATGGGTTAAAAACCGCCCACACTGATTCAGGTATAAATGAGGAGTCTAGAGCTGATGACATTTCAAAGAAAATCAAGCTGGAGGATTTACCAGATCTCTTGAAAGACACAAGATCTGCCTTCTTCACTCCTGACTCCCCACAAGATGAACCAATCATTGTTTCAAATAAAAGTGAAGAGGAAGAGGAAGTTGCCAAAGATAGAGACACTCATGCTTCTTCTCATGAGGTACCTGAAGACACTTAAATCCCTTATCCTCCATCTCCAAAATTGGCTCAAATTTAAGAGTTAATGGCTTAGTTCAATTACTTTAGTCCCAAAAGGATGAGCTAGAACAACAAAAGGCAAAAGCTGAAGCTGAATTTGCCTCACTAAAGGCTAGCCCCTCATATCCAGACATCAACCAGCTTACTGATCTTTTGGTAACTTCTTTAAAACCTGAATTCTCAAAGCTTTTAGCCTCACATGACTTTGCTAGCTGCTTACTA
Source organism: Tanacetum coccineum (assembly GCA_026074375.1). Classification (NCBI taxonomy): domain Eukaryota; kingdom Viridiplantae; phylum Streptophyta; class Magnoliopsida; order Asterales; family Asteraceae; genus Tanacetum; species Tanacetum coccineum. The sequence continues at coordinate 18,881 of BQNB010000838.1, forward strand.
AACGCACTGAAAGAGCTCCCATCCAAATTCACTGAATTATCTAGAGAAATTAAAGAGCTAAAGAAGCATGTTCAAGACATGGAAATCGAGCTATGTGGGGACTTAAAAGAAATTCCAACAAAACAGGAGACTTTTACTTCTACTATCTCTAGTCTTTCATCCCATGTTGCTGAACTAAAGAATATTTAATGGGAACTTCCAACGAAGTTTCAAGCTTTACCAAGTCAAGTATCTTTAGTTCAGGAAAAGCTCAAGACTTTGGATTCCCTTCCAAGTCTATTAAACAAGGTTAGTGATACCCTGAACATGTTTTCCACTGTGGTGGAAAACGCATCAAGAGGTACAACCAATGGTGTTCTTTCAGTTGGCTAAGCAACTACTTCACCTGCTGAGGGGGAGAAGCACACGAATCCAGCTACAATGAATGTTGAACCAAACCTACACGATGAACTAGTTGATCTCTTGGGCATAGATATAGTGACACAATACTACAACAAGAAGTTGCTTTATGATAAATATTGTGACAAAATGCTAAAAATAAGAAAAAGTTCCAAGATCATAAACTGTGATGTTCTCACACAAAAGGGCCCTATCACACTACAAGTATACAGGGAAGATGGGACAGTTGAAGTCATTTCAAATGTCAAAGTCAGTGACTTACATCTGGCTAAATGGAAAGAGGTAGTACAAGCTTGTCCTGATAGAAAATAAAAAGGATGGAAGACCATCTATGGATTGATAAAGACAAGAATGGAATACCTTGATCAAACTAAAAAAGAATTAAAAATTGACTTCAAAAATCTCTCAAAGAACATGATCCTCTGGATGAGCTAAATGAGTTAGCAAACAAGAAAAGAAAAAGAACTAGTCACTTAAAAGACCATTTCAAGTCAACAAAGAAAACAAGTCCTCAAGTTTCAGCATGAAGAATAGGTGTATTGGCATCTAAGGAAGTAGAATGAAAATTGTTTGTAATAACTTTACCTTTTGTAAATGTAATGAAATGAAAATTAGAATGAATGGTTATCAGTTTATGTTGTTCATTTTATATCAGTTATGTAAGAAGAAGTTGTTTTGCTCACTTACGACTGATTTTAAATTAGGCTATTTGTATATTCAAATAGGGGGAGATTGTTGGGTTTAGTTCCTAAGCCCTTTAGTCTTTCAGTAGATTTAAACATAAAATCCCCTAAGTGTTACTTAAGCTGAAGTCTTTTAGTTTGAGTCGCTGAAGTTTCTTTAGCGTCAGCTCTTCAGGTCCTTTGAAGATTGGGAAGTATCTTCACTTTAGTTTATGCAGCGGTACAAAAACTAAAGAAGGCTTTTGGTAGGAGCTTCAGTTCAGCTTGGTTGACAATTCTAAGCTGGACGTTGTCTATCTCCTTACACCAAGTTTGAAATCGTGTTGTTTCACTTCTAAAAGGTTTACAAGGCAGGAAAAAGATTGCTTTATGTCAAAAGGAATAAAGCAATCTCCTTAGAAAAGATTGCTTCTAAAAGTTGGTAGAGAAGTATAACTTTTCCTTAAAAGACAGTACCTGGTACTTTACAGCACGTCTGCATTAAATGGTATCTCAACCACTCATTGGATGCATGACATGCGTACGAGGTTAACTTGTAAATCCTAATCCCTTTGCCTATAAACGGAAAGGGATTCCCAGAGTAAATGTTATCTCTTCCAAATAATGTGATACACATTGAAGAGTTTATTTATCTATCAAACAAACTGAATAGAAACGGCTAAAGTTGAAGCTTTAGTTCTAGTCGAATAGTTTGTTTTCTTATCTCTCATAACTTTGGTTAGATAATCAATTCAAAGGAGATAACACCCTAATTCTCATTCAACCACCTTGCTATTCCACAAGCAAGGTGTGTCATAGATTCTTTATTTGATTCTAATAAGAACCTATACGTTGAAAATTACTTATGTGTGTTTTAAACTTATTCTTTATATTGTTTGTATATATTTATTTAAAACTCACTTCATTGCCATGGAATTTGATTAGTTTAACTTGGTAAACCTTATATCAGATTCCAAGGGACCAACACTTACGCCATAACTTGCTACGTATAAAGACTGATGGCGTATCCTAGTCACCATTAGGGCGTAACATGTACGTTTGAGTTACACTGTAATAGTTCTAAGCCTACAAAAAGGAAGCCCACATCATCATGATTACGGCGTAACCATTTACAAGGGTTACGCCGTAACAAGTTCGAATAGTATAAATAGAGCCCTCATTCTGCCATATTCGACATCAACCCTTCCACCACAGCATCAAGGGGTGAACCAAGCTTCCATAGGTCGAAGAAATCCATTTGAAGTCCAAAGGAGAAGTCACTAAACTTACTTTTGTATTTAATCATTCATAAACAAGTACTTGTAAGATTATGAGCTTTCGATCAATGAAATCTTCTATTATTTCTTACTATATTGTTACCATGAGTAGCTAAGCACTTCTAGTGTTGCCCTAGTTATGTAGTTGTTGCTGTTATGATTATTGGTTCCTTAGTTAATTATCGTTTTGTTAGAATATCCTTATAGCATTATTGAACTTTTGTGTTTTGGTTAGTATTGAAGGTAGTTTTTGATATGTTAGTTCTTTTATTAAGCGAACAGTTGAACTTAGGATTAGCGAGGTACTGGGTAAAGGTTAGCATAATCACCTTGCTGTAAGGTAATCAACGCGATTACCGCCTTAATTACTCTAAATACTTAAAAAAGCGTAAGAACTCTTTTAGAGAGTGTTAATAATCTATATAGGTTATAGACAAGTCTTTTGGATCATTGGTACTTAATAGCTACAACTTGGATACCTTAATATCGAGACTTTTAAGAAACTGGGATCCCAGGAAGTATAGGACATACCTCGAATGTCAATTCGGATCTGTTGATATTAGAACACTAATAAAACGATATTTAAGCATTGCACTAGGGAAACATCGGGCAAAAATCAGTATTTAATGAAATATCAAGGTTAGCGACGATTTCTCCTATAATTCATCTTCTCATTTTACTTTTTTGAAATTTTATTTCCTGTCATTTTCTCAAAACAATTCAACCATTTTAAACCTATGAATTTCAAATTATAACTAATCCAATGTTAGCTCTTGGGATGACTAGGATTTTACAATCCTACAATACATATGACCGGGTTCTCTGCCCGTTAGTGCGTATAGACATCGGTGAACGAGTTTTATAAATTTAAAACTTGTGAGAATTTATTTGACAAATAAAATGCATCAAGTTTTTGGCGCCGTTATCAAGGAGCTAAAATTAGTTGTAATTTAAAATTTTGTATATATTTTGTTTCTATTTCTGCATTTTCTTTTCTGGTTAATTTAGTTTTCCATTTTGAGTATATCCTATCGGTTTTCTTGTTAATTTTTAGATATGGGAGATGATGTTAATATCAACACGCTCCCTATGGAGCAATACCTGGCTTTGATTCAAGATAACATTAGACCAGGTATAGTAAAACCCGAGATCGACGGTGACGTCGAATTTGAGATCAATGGCCACTTTATGAGGGATTTAAGATGCAAACTTTTCAAAGGTACGGATGATGAAGATGCCCACAAACATATGCGAAGGGTATTAGAGAACGTAGATCTTTTCCACTTCCTTGGCGTCACTCATGATGCCGTTATGCTTAGAGTGTTTCCTAATGCACTCACAGGGCCAACCTTGAGATGGAAAAATAGGATTTCAGCAGGGTTAATCACTACGTGGAGTCTTCTTGAGAAAGTATTCATCAGACTATATTGTCTACCTTTTAAAACTGCTGTAAAATTTGAAAAAATGTATAGAGTAGAGAGTGAGATAAACAAGAGATGGACGAGCCATTGTATCATGCGTGGGAAATGTACAATGATCTACTATTTAGAAGTCTCAAATTTCTAAACATGATTAGACATCCCTACCTGCATAAGGCTCGACTCTAAAGGGTTTATTCCTTTGATGTCACCAACTCAAGCCTTTAAATCAATACAAGTCATGGCAGACCATTCATATAATTATTATGATGGAGAAACTACTAGGGAAAGCATCAATGATAGCTCAGATAACATTGATATACAGAACCTCAAAAAAGAGGACAAGGCAGTTGAGCAGAGCAAGTATATAAGATCCTTGGAGGAAACCATCATCAAATTCTGTGAAGAATCAATTAAAAAATAGGCCGCGGATGATGAATGGATTAAGAAATTCATCAAAAACATAGATTCAAACTTAAGGGCACTTTAAACTAAAAAAACGAACTAAGGATAAAGCTAATCAATTAACCTAAACGGTCCTCACTAATACAAGTGAAAGAGTTAAGGAAAAAACAAAAATGGATAAGAATGACATGCAGGAGCCGGTTCCTCATGACTTACCTATTGAACACCCTTATGTACAACCTACACCATTCCCAGAACATTTGGACAAAAGGGTAACCTTTACAAAATTTACGAAGCTGTTTATATGATCAGAATTCATAAAGAGAAAACTCAGGTGGATAACGGTTGTGATATTACAGTCAAGGATGTAGAAAGGCTTAGGCAAATGCTCACTCCTACTATACACACTTTACCCAACCTTGAACCAGTGGTGCAACCGTATATGCCACTAAGCCCATTCCGTGATAAAGCAATTTGTTAGTGTAAATATTATGATATTTAATCTATACAATCTCTTTATGTTTTGGTGATGACAAACATGTAACTTGTAATACGCAACGTAAAGTGCGCAAGTTACTAGTAATCACAAATCATCAATGAATACATGCATCAACATCTCTCGACGTCTCAAGTATACATCAAGACGGACATTGGTTTACACTTGACGTACATCACATAAGGTATGTACAAACAAGCATTAAATTTGTAGGATGATCAAAGAAATAAGTTTTAGTCTTAAACTTTACATTTTTATAAACGTAACAAAATAATTTTTTCAAAACTTAATTAGACAAATTATTTTTGAATTATAAAGAAATGTTTTATGTGGTAATTAATTCAAAATTCAAAATCAGATTCTTTTCCCCCTAAAACATATCAGCCTTTTACCAGACAAGTTTGTCACCACAAAAAGATAAAAATAGGAGCGTCTGTCGGGGTGGTCCCTTAAATAGGCCGACGGCCCCCTAATATATCTGGGACCGCTATTTCCTGACATGCTGTTTTTCAGCTCCTATAAATAGCGGGTCACCTCCAACTATTTTCACAACCCTTTTGCACGATTTTCTTTCAGTTCTTTCTCTCTCTAGATTAATCACACTAAATCTCTCTTATTCTTTGATCATTCAACTTGGTTAATCTTGTTTAAATGTGATCAAATCTTCTATCCTTTCCTCCTTTCCTCAACTGCAAGAGAATAACTTTGGTCATCTTCAAGATCCGAAGTTATGTAGTCTAGTTAATCCATTTGTAACATTTGTTACATATAGATCGAGTCCATGTCTTCAATTCTTTTGTAGTGTGTAGATCCAAATGATGTATATATTTACTAGCTAAACTAACCCGACCCGACTATAAATGATAAATGTAATTCCGGATTAGTCACCATATTTTAGGGCTAACAATTAGGACTCGACATCTAGCTTGGTGTCGGAAAATATTGTAAGCCACGCAGTTTATGTGTTTAGGCCATAAAACACAAGGTTTGTTATGTTGGGCCATAAAACGTAACGGGTTTGGTTGTACCCGAAGAAGAACTCGACATCTAGCTTTTTGTCGGAAAATAATGTAAGCATTGGTATAAGGTTTTCTCCGTCGAAAGGGAGCTTGTTGATTAGTGAAGTAACTCTCGAGTTGGATACTCGAGGAGTGGAGTAGGGCGAAGAGGATCTTCGTGACAGAACCACTATAAATCACCGTGTCAGTTTGCATTTTCTTTTACCTTTCGCTTTACTTATCTCTTTACATTTACCGCTTTACTTTTATACTTGCATTGTGTGAATGGTTGTGTATATATTGTTAGTTAAAGTTGTGTACTACTTTGTAGTTAATATTGTGGTTAAGTTTGTATTATTAAGATATGTGCTAGTTGTTGTAAAACCTATTATCGACACTTCTCATATTACGTCTAACTTGATTGGCGATTTGATACTAAAGATTTAAAGTTTTTAAATGGAAACGTATTCACCCCCCCCCCCCTCTACGGTTTCCATAATTGGTATCAGAGCCACGTCGCTCTAGTTTTCAAAACAAATAGTTTTAAAATAGAGTACGATCCATGTATCAAATTACCCTTGAAGGGGGATTAAATATGAAAAATGTTTTGTTGCTTGATTCGTACTAGTTTTGTTGTTAAATATACCTCGTATACTAGCTTGAATGAAAATATTCTCAAAAATCTTGGAAGTGTTAAGATACGTCTTTGTAAGCCCTATGAGTAAAAATGATGTCTAAAACATGTGTTTTATATGCTGGAACAACTCCCTGAAGTTCTACGTCCCTACATTAAGTTACCAAGTGATTTTATATGAAAAAAGTATTTTTGGGTCACTAGTGGCGGTCCCATAAATGTCTGGGCGGCCCCCTAATATATCTGGGGGCCGTCACCATTATGGGGGCCGCCTGTCTGTTTCAACAGAATTTAGCAAACTTCGAAAAATCATATAAAATTAATCGTAAGTCTGTAGAAGTCGTGCCACCCGCCATTTCGAAGATAATTGAGTCTATTTTTGTTTAAAAATACTTCAAAGTCTTCATTCTAAACTTAAATAAGTCAGAAATCCAAAATACCACATAGTGGTCAAAACTTTGAGTTCCGTTATAACGTAAAACTTGTATTTTACATTTTCCTTTGAGTCGAGCATTTCTAATTGACATGTCTTTGAAAAATAGTGTATTTGTCCTTTCAAAGTGTTGATCTTAATTAATTTTTGAAATAGGGAGGAACTATTTTATTTTCAAATCAAATCAAGCTAAGTATACATCGTTATATCCAATACACAAAACAACGACGAATATCTTTATGTGTATGCTAGATGATTATGTGTGTTTACTTATGTTTTAACTTGGTTAATAGATATTAATAAGTAATCATTACTATTTGTAATTGAGCTAATTATATATCTAAACACATGTGCCATGTATGTTATTTGTATGTTGCTAGTTTTTATCGGATTATGCCTAATAGGAATTACACTGGATTTCTTGCGTTAAGTTGCAAAATTCTTTATGCATTGCGTATAGGCATAGATCACTATATCTACAAGTGTTACGTAAACATCTCGTAGATCATTTTGAGTGTAGTAACCCATTTAGAAATGAGAACTCAATAGTTTGTCAAGTGTGTGGAAAAATAATGTCATAAGATCATATATTTAAACCCGTCACTAAAATATTTCCAACAAATCAACTCTCTTACAACAAGATTTCTAAATATTTTTATCATCTTGCGGTGTTTGACCTTGGGTTGGTTAAACAAAATAAAAGATTGTATTAATACATTGGTAATTAAGTAAAAGAAAATGTATATATAAACTTTGCTTGTGCTTGCATTGTTATAACACACACAAACATAATTATGTTCTTTTTATAAACATATAGTGTTTTACAAAAGATGTGTGTTGTATTAAAATGGTTATTTTTTTTTATTCATATACTAATAAAATGTCAAAAACTATGCATACTATGCATAACAACATATAGTTTTTCACACACGCAAAATATATGACAATCTTGAAGTAAAAAAATTAACTTGTCATTATTCATCAACCTCACACTTACAACTAGTCTTAGGATTAGTGGAACACACTATGAAAATCTTTATCTGTCTTCTTTTAGAAGAGTGTTCGTGAGGGTCTAGAAAGATTTCAAATATATATCAACTCATTATTCAAACTGTGATTGATGTTATTATCGAATCTAATTGACAAGTTTTCGTGTATGGACAAGAAATCGGATTCTTATTTGTCTAGCTTTAAGATTATATCAAAATATAACAAGAGATATTATCTTAAACCTACATACTCAATCACACTCGATTGATATGAAAATAACGACATCCCTTTCCAAGACGATAAGAATATGCATCGGATCATAACTCACACTTGTGTAGATGATGTCATATTGAGTCTACTTGTCCAATAGTTGTGTTCCAAATATTTGGCAAATATATGCATAAAATACACAATGAAGTAGGATTGACGACTTGAATGTTTCATCCGAAATACTCAAGTAATTTACCTTGCAATGCAATTGGTAAAGTCGTTGTTTCCGAAAAGCCAAACATGAGCAAATGCACAACATATGTAACTTTGCTCAAACAATTCAAAAGCACAACTCAAAACTCAAACTATCTTCTCATCAAAACTCTCTCTTACTTTATCAAATAAGCATAATATTTCTTCTTCACCAAATGAGAACCCTTTAACCATCTAAGGTTAGGATTAGGAAAAATTGAACATATTCCACAAACCATTATCGTGCTTTCTTTCAATAAGTGATCGTAAGAGGATTTTGAATATGAAGATGATTATTATTCAAACGATAATCAATCTCATCATTCAATCTAATTACAAAATTAGAATATGAACATGAAATCGAGACTAGGATTTATCTAGATCACGGAAATATCAATCAAATGACCATAGATATTTTTCCGAATAGAAAACAAAATATAAATAGATATTAACACAAAAGAGAGAGAGAAAATATTCCCAAAAAAGCAAATTATAGCAAAAACAAAAATTAATCCCAACAAATCATAAAAAGAAAAAAAAAAAATTAAAATACATCTAATGTAAACAATAATATTAAATAAAAAATCAAAAAAGAATTAAAAAAAAAAAGGCTGAAAGATAGTATAATAATTATAAAAGAAAAATATAATAATAAACAAAAGAAAAAATTAAATCGAAAAGAAAAAAAAATCCATAAGGAAATAATACACATTCCAAATTCCTCAAAAATTAATCAACAGCAATTAAATAAAAAAACTGGAAAAATAATAATAAACACTAAATACAAAAAGACAATAGAAAAATCCCTCATCATTCAATCTAATTACAAAATTTGGAATGTGAACATGAAATTGAGATTAGGATTTATCTAGATCACGAAAATATCAATCAAATGACCATAGATATTTTCCGAGTCTACATGTTTAACCATCCTTGGTTATTACATGAAATCACGAAGTCGATTGTAAGTCAACAATATTAGTCATCAAATTGCAACTCACACTTGCAATGAAGATGTCTCATTGAGTCTAAAGTGTTCAAATGTTTGTGTTATTAGCTATGGTCAAATTATACATGCTAAACTTAACACACTTTGAGTAGGATTGACGACTTATAAATTTCCATCAGGAAACTCATAAGTACTCCAACTTGATGAGCAAGACTTGGATGTCATTTTCGAAAACTCAAATTGAGAACTCTTATAACTTATATAAGATTCTCATAGTAACCTAATGTCAACACCATCTCCTAAATAATAAGAAAATGATCCTTGTCCAAATTTGGCATCTCCACGGATCGATAGATCCTTCGTCTTAGAGTTATCTTTGGTTTTGTAAGATATCCCTTAAAAAAAAAGGCATAAGATTTTAAACATCTTCCTCTTGTGAATCACTTGCTTAAAAGTCTAATATATATGTAACTAACCTTTAGTAAATCATCATTATCTATACAAAGAAACTTTCACAAGATCTATTAAGGTAAATAACCTTAATTGGATTTCTTTCATAAAACACATGCAAAGGTACATTCTTTGAACACTCTCATCATAGAGCATTACACATTGTCACTCTTAAGCATACTCCTAGGTTCTTAATGACTCATTCTCTCTTATACCTACAATAACTTGCTTGCTCTCTTATTTAACCTTAGAATTCCACATATCTTGATTAGGATTATGCGAACCATAATTAAAGCATGATTAGAGAGTCATGTTTAGACCCTTCTAAAAAAAGATAAAACAAACAATTTTATCTTTTGCTGCACTTCATTAGAGGCCAGCAAATATATAAATTTTATTTTGTCTAACATGATAATGACTACTGGAGATTCTATTACACTCAGAAAATCAATTTGTGAACTAACGGTTGCAATGCAATTCCAAGATCGAAGTAGTTTCGAGGGTTAAATAACCCGTAAAATGGTCGTGTATAGCCAAAATTGAGCAACCACTAGTGATAGTCTCATATTCAATCTCTAAATTGATTAAATGGCTCTACTTAAATCAGGCCTAATGATAGTCTACATCGATTAGACCTTTGTATTTCATTAGTAGTACACCACTAAGCAACTAGAAATTAATTTCTCCTTGTCAATCGAGACTACATGCATTTCACATACGTGCATTGAAGTTTAAGATGATAACTGCTCCCACTTAATGCAATTATATGCATTCATACATGTTTATCTTAATGCTCAACGTTTATTTGCTATAGTCTATTGAATGCATTTTTATTGTAAAAGCGATTGCCTTTTTCTAGCAAACTTAGATAAACATTATCTATTGATTAACTAAATAACACATGCTCCGTAAGTGCTAAATGCTAACATGATTTTACAATGAGATTGCATTCAAAATTATCACGTTTTGTAAGCATCATTTTACATGACTTACAGTGTTCATTAGTGAACCTACACTATGTTAGTATTAATTATGACAATAAATATTTAACCTGTCATATATTTACACATTAAACTTGTTGATTATATGTATGATGCATGCTTAGATAAACTGCATGCTTATATCTATATAAACTTATGCAATCATATATATATAAATATATATATATATAGATATAAATATAAATGAATATTTATAAATATGATATTCTATTCTCACTCTAGAATATTTTTCTTCTTCGTGTTCGTGTCACAACTCTAAAAAGTCAAAAGAGTCATAGAATGGTCTTAAATCTCCTAGAGTATTTTTCACACACTTCTTTTATCATCATCTTGCTTTCTTCCAAATAATGCACTCTTTTGTCAAGGAAAAGTTAGATACAAATCTAACACTCATCCGAGTAGGTTTGACAACTTAAATATTTCATCTGAAATATTCAAGTATCTTTAACTTGTGATCGCAATCGTTAAAATTCATATCCGAAAATCCATATTCAAGCCTTGTAACTACTTAAGTTAAAACGATCTCCTTTTCTCTTCGACGAAAATATTCTTTCTCTTCGACGAAAACATTCTTTTCTCTTTGACGAAAACATTATTTCTCTTCGACGAAACATTCATTCTCTTTAATGAAAACATCCTTTCTCTCCAATGAATTTTTTTTATTCGACGAAAACATTATCTCTCTTCGACGAAAACACTCTTTGTCTTTCGATCGCACCTTTTCCTTCTCACTCAACCATGCCTCTTCAACCATAGAGATGGCTAATCTCTTTCCTCCACTATTTCTGCTACCACCTTTAAGACAACCGTATACCTCGTCGTGTGATTGTTCTATGAACATTCGCAATGCTCAGGAAAAGCTACATAACCTTTTAAGTATAGTTTATCGTACGCTAACAACCATCCGTCTTGACATTGTCAAGCTCGTCGTCTCTATCTTCGTTTGTTTTCTTCTTTATTATTATTATTATTATTATTATTATTATTATTATTATTGCGTACGAAACACATCGAAGATACGTCACCATTTCCTTCGGGACAATGTCCAAAAGGAAACATCTCCTTTCGAATAGGTTGCGTTTGAAGATAACATTATTGACATTCTTTCTTTAACCTTCAATCGTGAATCGTTAAATTGTCTTTGTCTAGGTCTAGGAATGATGGAACACATTACGTAAATCTTTCTCTTCTTTTCTACTAGTCTCGATTCTAGTCTATATTCTATTCCGCGTGTCTTGACAACTTAACTACTTCATCCGAAGTTCTTTAAGTATTTTTAATTAGCGAAATGCAAATTAAAATGTCACTCCGTTCGAAAAATTTCGTCAACAATCGATTCCAAAACATATATGCTGGTGGCGGTCCCCATAAACCAGGCGGCCCCCTGATTAAAACAGGCGGCCCCCATATATATATGGGACCGCCGGCAGCAGGCTTGTGATATCTTTCATTTCCTTTTCTAATCATAAAACGAACACCCTGTCTCTCTCTTCTTCTTCTTCTGTGAGTTGACGTCTACTCCACACCCAAACCTATACCCAATATCTCTCTATAGATCAATGGGTCATCCTCATATCCCAACACTCCTAAGCATCGTTGCTTATGTTTTCAAGAGTCAAGTGAATTTCATAATGAAATGCGTCTCATTATCAAACACATTCCTTACAATCGATAGACTTACAATCCATCACTTCACAATAAATCCCCTCACATACAAACCTTGGTCCTCACATCTCGCATACGTCTTATCTCAATTCATAGACGATTCTTCTCACTCCTAAATGTTTCTTCTCTCTTCTAATAGTCTTGTTACTATTAGAATTCCTCCTATATCCCTTGACAACTTAATTATTTCATCCGAAATATTTAAGTAATTTGCGAAATGCAAATGTCACTCCTTCGCAAAACTTTCCACTTTCTAGAAAGTGAAGAACATAAAGAAGATATTCAATCTTCAAGTGTTATTGAGTCACCACATTGTTGAGTCTCTCATTATTATTCCACCATGAAAGAACTACCACCTCATTTCACATCCCACTTTGTTCCTCAACATTGTCAACCAACAAAACACCAAACAAACCTTTAAATTCCCAATCATCCACCTTTGTCTCGATAGGATCATATGCACATCAATTGTTAGTGCAAATGATATATCAATCTTTTTTATCAACCTCTCGTCAATACGTTCCTTCTTTAGTTTCGTTCATCCTTTCCCACTTCTTGGCTCTATGGAATCATTTTCATTCACATCCAAGAGCACGTAGTCTCCATCCTCGTCTTATTTTTCTTTTTATTCCTTTATAGTATATATATATATATATATATTACATATTTTGCCAAGATATTAAGTGTCATTCGTCTACTTTTAAAAGGTCACTCTCATATTATTTTTGTGTCAATCAATAAACAAATCCCATTCTCGTTTATTAAAGTCCGGTCAAATCTTAGTCATTAGACATACGTCTCGAGTCTTTTTATTTTGATCATTTAGGTTGTTGATTTTGAAATAATAGTTACATGTGTCTAGTTTCTAATTCTTTTTCAAGGTGTCATATTTTAGAATAAAAACATCTAAATGTGCATTTCTAGTTCCATGCTAATATCTTGCTATATACATATATGCACTTGTCTACTAACTTTGTTTTGTAGCACACATCCATATCTTGATTCCCTGTGCCCCAAACAAGGGGGAGCATATACCAAAGGGGAGCACTTGCAAGCTATCTACTCTTAAATTGCATTGAACTTCTCAAGCATCGATGGTAATTTATTTATGGATCCGTTATAGTCAATATACAAGGAATGTAAGTATCATGGGGACGCAATAAGCAAGGGGGAGCTAGGATATATGTGAGTAAATATCATGGAGTTGGTTAAACCGTGATGATAGAAGACTTCACTGGGATGATGCAAGCTCACCTTTATAGGAAGATAAGATTAGGGATTGTCAAATACGATGAAGGGTTCATTCATACTCCAAATACTTCACCTGCTCCACTTTAAAATCACCCTCAACCCTAAGGTCCTCTTCTCATACCTTCAACTTATATATTTGAAGTACCTATTTTCTTTTCATGTCTTCCTCTCATCTATCACGACCTCCACTAAATTATCCAAGATACACAAAACCACCTCAACCTTATTTCTTATATTTCTTTCTTATTCCTCCAACCTATACACTTGGAGCACCTACCTTTTCCTCATTCCTTCAACCTACACACTCAAAGTACCTACCTTCTTCTATGGCCTACTTCTCATATCTCATAACATTTTCTAAACTATCCAAGAAACACATAATCACCTTCACCTTTATTTCTCATATCTTCTCCTCATACCTCAAACTTATATACTCGAAGCACCTATCCTCTTATCATTCCTCCAACATATATACCCGGAGCATGTACCCTCTTCTCATGACTTCTTCTTAAACCTCCAACCTATATGCTTCAACCATAATCCACTGTATACCTTTTTGCTTCGACAAAAAAAGAAGAAGAGAGTGTAAACGAGTAACTTTTAAACTTTACTATGTGTTATAGTTTATATAGTTTGTCATCATCAAAAAAGGGGAGATTGTTAGTGCAAATATTACAATATTTAATCTATACGATCTTTTTATGTTTTGGTGATGACAAACACGTGACTTGTAATACGTAACGTAAAGTGCACAAGTTACTCGTAATCACAAATCATCAATGCATACATGCATCAACATCTCTCGACGTCTCAATTATGCATCAAGACGGACATTGGTTTACACCCGACGTAAATCACATAAGGTATGTACAAACAAGCATTAAACTTATAGGATGATCAAAGAAATAAGTTTTTGTTTTAAACTTTACATTTTTATAAAGGTAAAAAAATAATTCTTTCAAAACTTAATTAGACAAATTATTTTTGAATTATAAAATGTTTTATGTGGTAATTAATTCAAAATTTAAAATCTGATTCTTTTCCCCCAAAACATGTCAACCTTTTACAAGACAAGTTTGTCACCACAAAAAGACAAAACAGGAGCGTCTGTCTGGGCGGTCCCTTAAATAGGCCGGCGGCCCCCTAATATATCTGGGACCGCCTTATCCTGACAGGCTGTTTTTCAGCTCCTATAAATAATGGGTCACCTCCAACTATTTTCATAACCCTTTTGCACGATTTTCTTTCAATTCTTTCTCTCTTTAGATCTCACTAAATCTCTCTAAATCTTTGATCATTCAACTTGGTTAATCTTGTTTAAATGTGATCAAATATTTTATCATTTCCTCCTTTCCTCAAGTGCAAGAGAAGAACTTCGGTCATCTTCAAGATTCAAAATTATGTAGTCTAGTTAGTTCATTTGTAACATTTGTTACATATAGATCGATTCCATGTCTTTCAATCTTTAGTAGTGTGTAGATACAAATGATGTATATATTTGGATGGGTTGATTGTGGGTTGGCTAGTATTTTTGGCCTTAAAATACATTGGTGAAGTGGTAAATTGGTTCTAGCTAAGATTAAGACTCGACATCTAGCTTGGTGTCAGAAAATAATGTAAGCGACGCGGTTTATGTGTTTAGGCCATAAAACACAAGGTTTGTTATGTTGGGCCATAAAACATAACGGGTTTGGTTGTACCCGAAGAAGAACTCGACATCTAGCTTAGTGTCAGAAAATAATGTAAGCATTGGTATAAGGTTTTCTCCGCCGAAAAGGAGCTTGTTGATTAGTGAAGTAACTCTCGAGTTGGATACTCGGGGAGTGGAGTAGGGCGAAGAGGAGCTTCGTGACCGAACCACTATAAATCACCGTGTCGGTTTGCATTTTCTTTTACCTTTTGCTTTACTTATTTCTTTACATTTACAACTTTACTTTTATACTTGCATTGTGCTTATGATTGTGTGAATGGTTGTGTATATATTGTTAGTTAATGTTGTGTACTACTTTGTAGTTAATATTGTGGTTGAGTTTGTATTATTAAGATATGTGCTAGTTGTTGTAAAACCTATTATCGACACTTCTCATATTACGTCTAACTTGATTGGTGATTTGATACTAAAAATTTAAAGTTTTTAAATGAAAACGTATTCACCCCCATCTACGGTTTCCACAAGAGATATTGTTTGATTGTATCAAAGGTATAGAAATACATACTCGTCCAGATCGTCAACAATGAAGTTTTATCCTTGAGAACATTCGCATTACCAACCCAACGCAATGTTGGATGTGAGATTTACCGGTCCTAAAGTCTTCTGAGTTCCGCCGTGATGATCATACAAATGAAAGTTTGGTGGTTCAACCAAAGCGATATCGTATTTGCACGTCAAATAAATGATAAATCTAAAAATGGGTCAGTTAAGTCGTAAATGTTAGACGAATAAGTGGCCCAAGCCCGATTGTGGGCTTGTGGTCCATTAGGGTTAGGTTTGATGTTGCTTATTTACAAAGCTATCTATTTATTATAAATAGATATGCCATCACCTATTCCTAAGTCCTATCCAATTGCTTTTCGTGATCCAAATTGGTATCGTGCTATGCTTGATGAATATACTGCTTTAATTAAAAATAATACTTGGATTCTTGTGCCTCGGCCACCGGACGCGAACATTGTTCGTTCTATGTGGCTTTTTCGGCATAAGTATAACGCTGATGGTACCCTCAGTCGGTATAAGGCTCGTCTTGTTGCAAATGGTAGCACTCAACTTGCAGGTATTGATGTGGATGAGACATTTAGTCCGGTTGTCAAACCGGCTACTATTCGGACAGTACTCAGTCTAGCCATTTCTAGACATTGGCCGGTTCACCAGCTTGATGTCAAGAATGCCTTTTTACATGGATCGTTATCAGAGACTGTATACATGCACCAACCTCCTGGTTTCCGGGATCCGCAGCATCCAGATCATGTTTGCCTTCTCCAGAGATCTCTTTATGGGCTTAAACAGGCCCCTCGGGCCTGGTTTCAGAGATTTGCGGCTTATGCTGCTCGGGTTGGGTTTCATCATAGTCGCTGTGACTCTTCACTCTTCATCTACAGACAGGGGGCAGACACTGCTTACTTGCTTTTATATGTTGATGATATTGTTTTGACTGCATCTTCTTCTGATCTGTTACAGCAGATTATCACTTCTCTTCATGCAGAGTTCTCCATGACTGATTTGGGCTCACTTAATTATTTCTTGGGCATTTCTGTGACTCGTAATGCTTCGGGGATGTTTCTATCTCAACAAAAGTATGCGACTGAGGTTCTTGATCGGGCTGGTATGCTTAATTGTAAACCGTGTCGTACACCTGTTGACACGGACTCCAAACTTTCTGCAGATGGTGCTCCTATTTCTGACTCTACATTATATCGCAGCCTAGCCCTAGCCTGATGCCTTACATTATCTCACCTTTACCGCCTAACATTGTCAAATGGGCTGTTCAGCGAGTCCTGACTCTTTTATGCATGACCCCCGAGAGCCTCATCTCTCTGCTCTCAAGAGGATCTTACGGTATGTGCGTGGCACCTTGTCCTATGGATTACAGCTTTATTCCTCATGACGTCACGATTAGTGCTTACTCAATGCTGATTGGGGCGGGATGTCCCACTAACTCGACGATCAACCTCTGGTTATTGTGTTTTTTCATGGCAACAATCATCTCCTCCTGGTCATACGAAGCGCCAATTTACTCTCTTTCGATCTAGTGCTGCGGCTGAGTAATCGGGGTGTTGCCAACGCGTTGCTGAAATTGTTTTTTTTTAAAATTGCTTGTTACGTAATCTATTACGTGAACTTCACACACCACTAGCCACTGCTACACATGTCTATTGTGACAATGTAGAGTTGCGTTCGTATCTCTCTTCTAGATCCCGAGCAACATCAACCACGAAGCAATCGAGATTGACATTCACTTTTGTCGTAACTTTTTGCTACCGAGCTATAACGGGTTCTACACGTCCTCGTCACGTATCAGAAGCGATATCTTCACCAAAGGTTTACCCTTCTAGATTTTATTTAATGGATCAAAACCGTATGAACAAGAGAGAAGCAAAACAATACACGAGTGGGGGCTGTTAGACGAATAAGTGGCCCAAGCCCGATTGTGGGTTTGTGGTCCATTAGGGTTAGGTTTGATGTTGCTTATTTACAAAGCTATCTATTTATTATAAATAGATATGCCATCTCTTATGTAATTCATTCAATCAATACAATATCTATCATATTACAGTAAAATGGGTACATTAGGTACGAATGAAAAACATTTATTCTTGGAACATGTCAAATTGGGTGTATCTACACGTAAAATAAATGATATACCCTAAAATGGGTACATTAGGTACAAATATAAAAACTTCATTTTTGGAACGGGTCAAACTGGGTAATTCTGGTAACGGGTTACTTTACTGGTATGGATTAACACATATTGGGATTTCTTGGATTTACCAAAAAATATTATTGCTCGACTCGTGCATAACATGTCCAATAGATTACTATACAAAAGATATAAGAAGACGACAATTTAAATCGCCTACTCTGTTTTTTATCGTATGTGAGTAAGCATAAGTGTTCTATAAAAGTATTTGACAATATTTTTTGAACAACCGACACTCTTTTAAAAGCACAAAAAAGAAGAAGTTCGTGTCTAGATTTTTAAATATGGAAACAATATGTCCAATGAGTTTATGAATCCATTGTGGTTTGATTCTTAGTCAACTACTAACACTGATTTAGGTTACAATGATAAACCGACGATGAAGTCGAGTCATAAATTCAAAAAATTTACCTTTGATTTTTCATCAAGTTATCCACGTTTGGTCTTGTAGCTGGCGCCTTTGACAGCTCATTCTTCTTCAATAAGAGATGCCATTGCTCCTTGTTCGAGCACACACTAAAATTATATAAATTAGTTGGCTTATGAACTGAATAATAAGGTGTACCTTTAATATATTTCGACAATAAGAGACGTCAGTGTTCCTTTGATTTTTGTATACGTTTGATGTTCTTTTTAGGCCAACTTTGGTTACTCATAATAGTTGCATATAAGAAGTTTTTTAGATCTGCCTTATATCAAAATTTGTATCATACACATTAAGCTAAAGGTTTCTAGAACAAAGGAGAGAATTTGTTTACTCGTTATCCTCAAAGATGTCATCAAATCTAAATCCTCAAAATAACATACTGCTAACATTTAAGTTGGCTAAAATTAGAGCATGAAGTCATAGATTAAAGAGAATACAACATTGCGTATAGAATTGCCTCCCGTTTTATTATTTTCCATTCACAATTAACCAACTACACTTTTAGATGTCCTTGCATTGTGTATAAAGTTTCCTTTCAACTCGGCTAAACCAAAAAACAAATTTATATATAGAAAATGATATGAAACTGAAATCTATTGAAATCAATTCATTGGAATAATTTTGGGAAAGTTTTTATGATATTAAACCACAGCTTTATGTAAAAGTCGGTGTTGAAAATGTGCTAGAGAATTTTTATGATACGTAAAAGTCGATGTTGAAAAGCATTGTGGTGTTGTACTTACCAAAGATGAGGTGAAACATGAGAATGACACATCAGCATTATTTAATGAGCCTACTTTAAAGGGTTGTAAAGAGCGCTATGACTACCGATGGCGGGTAAGTTTTCCATCAAATACAATTTTTTAGGGTGCATTTAGTTGGGGGAAAACACCATTGTTTTCACAAAATGTTTTGTGGAAAACAAGAAAAACAGAATCGCGTTCAAATTATTGTTTTCCAACAAAATTCTCTACAAAACATAAAACATGCATTCCCCAACTTAACTAGTGAAACTACAAAACATGCATTCCCAACAAAATTGTAAGGGAAAGATGTACAAATGTTGGATTAGAATCTTGTAAATGTGCAAGATTGTTGAGAAGTTAGAATTGTTTTGTGAAAATTATTTGGAAAAAATTATTTGTGAAAAGTAAAAAAGGATTGTGACAATTTTGGCGATAAGTGAAATTAGAGGGATGTAACATAAAAAGTACAGGGACTGAAAGTTGTAACTTGGTCGGCATTTTTCGTTAGGGTTTCGAATCGAAGCATTTAATTATCAGAGCGCTATGCCTACCGATAACGGGTAACTTTTCCATCAAATACAATTTCTTAGCAGCAAATTCGTATGTGTTTGATTTGATTAATTGTTTTTTTTTCGTCGTTAACAGATTGCAAAATGATCCACCAGCAAAGAGGAAAAGGGGTCCATCTGCTGTGGAAGTAAGAATATATATTATGATTCTATTATACTTCATCTATCTCTTGTTAAAGTTACGTTTATGGACGTACCTTAGTAGAGACCGGAGAGTCACGAACCTCACAAAACTTTGAGTTATACTTATATATGCGTAAAGTACATACAATTTGGCTCGCCCAAATTAACTGATATAGTACACGACCTTCCCAATAAATTCACTCAAGTCCTGTCTACGGTTACGTTAATTAGTCAGAATATTTATTCTTAGAGCATAGGGGGTTTGAGGAACGGCTCTAGCCAATGTGAGCAAAGAGTGGACTTTATTTTTTCCATAAATCAAAAAAAACTTCATATACACCAAAAAGATGTTCCTTGGTTAACACCAGATTTTTTTGATGTTATGGGAGGACCCTACTTTTTTTTCTTCATTTTTATAAAAAACCATATAAATATAAAATTTAAATGGTTAATTGCCTACAAATGTATTATACTTGCCACTTTTTGTCATTGTATGTAGACAACTATTTTTTTTGCCATTGTGTCGCTCAACTTTTGAATTCGTGCTATTGTGTGTATTCTGTGACTATTTCTGCATGTAAAATGACCATTTTACCCTTCAAAATTTTAAAAAAAGTAAGGGTAAAATGGTCACAAAATACACATAATAGCACGAATTTAAAAGTTGAACGACACAATGGCAAAAAAATAGTTGTTTACATACAATGACAAAAAGTGACAAGTATAGTACATTTTTAAGCAATTAACCCAATTTAAATTTCATTAATTAAAAAAACACATTACATAAACTTAAAAAAAATACATAAACATAATACATTAATTTAAATTTCATATCGGACAAATCATTGGAATTCATATTGTTGTGTGATACTCGTAAATATCGGACAAATCATTGGAATTCATATTGTTGTGTGAAAATTGAAAGGGATTTATAAAAATATGAAAGAGATTTATAAAAATGGGAGTTTGTATATGTATTTATATAGTGAAAAAATGGTTCAAAAGTTACAAAAAAAACCCCCTAACGGCTAGTTTTTTTGAAAAAAAACCGTTCCCAACGGCTAGTTTTTTTTTTAATTTAATATATATATATATATATATATATATATATATATATATATATATATATATATTTATTTTATATATTATATATATATATTATATGTAAAATCGCGAAACGCGAAAACGCCGAAACGCGAAAACGCGACAAACTGCGATAAAAGCGGACGCGGTACTGCGAGTGCGTTTTCGCGTCGGTTTTTCGCCCACCATCTCGGCTGGTGGTGGCGGCGCGAGACCCGAAAACGCCACCCACGGTGTGGTTGTCGCGCCGTGGGCTGGCGTTTTTCACCGTTGGCTCAGCCGACCATGACAGTCCTTGTGCTTTTATGAGGGTGTTTGGGAATGTTATAATTTTTGAGTGATTTAAATTTTAAAAAAAAACATTTTTTGAGTCGTCCATATTGCATGGCTTATTCAATAGAAACTTGTTTGTTATTGTGAATTGCATACAGCTGCTTTTTGCTTTTTATAAATTATGTCAACAACAACAACAGCAATAACCCAATCACCGCCATGGCAGGGTATGGGGGGAGGTTGAAATGTAGCAGGTCATACCCTACCTTGGGAAAACACCGGGGTAAGGAGTGGTAGTCATCCGGTAAGAGATCGAAAAAAGAAGATAGGGTCGGACAAACACGCCCAAGCACTCACTCACCCCCCCCCCTCCCCCACACACACACACACTCAACTCACAAACGCGCGCCATACTCACACCAAGCAATAACGTAGCAAGACACCACATAATAAAAATAATTTTTTCTATATTAGTATATTTATATATATATATATTTTTTATTATATATATATATATATCTAATATATATATATATATTTATTAATATACTATTATTTTATATATATTTTGCAAGATAGTTAAATGGAACAAGCATGCGAAGGCAAGAAACAGATAATTAACGGGAAACAAAAACACTGAAAATAAAAACACATAGATGAGGAGGCGAAGACAAACAAGCAGACAACGCAAACTGCACCAAAAACCAAACAAGAATAGACCACGGGAGAAGATGAGGCAAAAAAACGGGCATGAAAAACAAGAATAAATAAGCAAAGAGCGCCATACTTAAGCGAGGCATTACAACAAACACAGAAAACAACAAAGCAACAAGGGCAAGAAAAGCTACGAAAAAAGCACAAAACGGGCGACACACGCTAAGGAAAGGGCACTAAGGACAAGACAAAAGGGAAGGTATGAGAGACTAAAAACCTAAAAGACAAGCCACCTAAGATTAAAGCTTAAGGGGGCTAAACCAGGGCTAAGCAAAAAGGAAAGGCACACCAAAAGGAGAGGAAAAGAGGGTCCTACCCGCCCTAAGGCGGATAGCTAAAAGGAAACTAAGGTAAGCAAAACTTAAAGGGGCAGCGCAAAAACCAAACAAGGGGAAAAGGGCTCCTATAAACTAAAAGGCCACAACACGCTATGAAACGTAAGGACCTAAACGGCGCAAGGATAAAGCTACTACTAAGCATCTATGACCATAAGTAAGACCTAATCAATGTCCTAAAAACTTTACTCTACTAGTCCTAATTTCTATCTCTCCAAGCGATTCTAATCAGTAGGGTCATGTCCTCGGACAAGCGAAGCTCTTTCTTGTTGTTTAAGTCTATCTTCCATCTAAGTTTATGTACGTCCTGTTCGAGGCCAAGCCAAATCTTAGGAGACGTTTTTTGATGAGATTTATTTGTAGTTCTTATTACTGGTTGTCGGTTTATAGATGCAATACTTTGGTTTGCTGGGCCGATTTGGTATTAAAAAAACCCGTCTCTTATTTCATTGTTAATTTCTAGCTCCTTGCTAGTTTTTCTTTCTAAAGTCGACGTTCAAAAAAAAAGTTTAGGTTGCCTCTTCTCCTCGACGCCGTCGACTACCTATAGCTTCAAATCTCCTAAACTGGTGCAGTTTTGGTCTCCTCTTGACGTGTCCAAACCATCTCAACTTCCTTTCCCTTCATCTTGTCGATTATAGAAATTCGACATTCAAGTTTATGCTCTGAAAACTCCGTTCGTATCATGTAAACCATGGCATTTGCACACAGTCCACCTCAACATTCTCAATTCGCAACTTCCACCCTGTACGCTTGGGTTTTCGTGATCGGCAAACATCAGAGCCATATATCATTAGACTGGTATTATTCACATAAATTTTCCCTGAGGCTTTTTAAATTAGTAAATTTCATATTTAATGACACTTTTGATAATTTTTCATATGGGATTGCTCAGCCGACAATTACTAAAAAGCAAACAAGACCGGTGAAGTTACGTACGATAAATTCAGGAAAGCAAAAAAGTACAAAGACCAAAAAAGTACAGAGACGAGACATGGCACGTATTTAATTGCTTTTATTCATTAACTTTCTTAGTTATATTGATGTTAAATAACAAGTCAGCGATTAATTAAGTTGATGGTTTTGTTGTTATTGGTTTCATTGCAGCAGCAACAACAACGGAAGGGGCAGAAATAATTCCACCGGGGTTGTACTTAGATATTCAGAAGGCACTTGCTTTAACCAATCATTCGAAGACAAACAAGAATCACAGGCTCTCCATAGCGGAGTTGCGTGAAACTGAGATCAGAATCAGGTCTCGTGTTGAATATTTCAAGAAGGCCAAGATGTTGCCACGTGGCTGGACATAGTATGTTTCACGCCTTTATAGTCAATACTAGTTGCTTCAGATACTCTTTATCTATTAAAGCAAGCCAACAATCAACTATCTACTTGCAAATCAAGAAAATTTCACTTTTATTATGATCTTAAAAATAACATTACTATACCCTGCTAATTAATTCCTGCAGCGACCTAGCTAATGCCAGCAACCTTGTGCCCGATACTTCACCACCCAAAGTGATTCCTCGCTCAAGTGAGGAGAAACCTGGTATGTATTTCCTCCATTTCTTAATTTGGCACTTTATGTTATTTAAACTCACCTTAATGCTAAAATTTAAGTAAACAACATGCTGAGATTTGACTTTGGTGTGTTACTGTACTCATCTTAATATGAGGCTACTAGTATATAGCTTGACTAATACAAGGACATAAATTCTTACATAATATTACAATAGTTGATATGAAAGACATGGGCGACGCAAATGAAATTTAATTAGCGGGGTGTTAAAATCATCTACAAAGGTTTTCGTATCTTTAATTCAACATCCATTTTGACTTTTGTTTTTTACATTTTTTAGCTTTCACATTGTTAGTGGGTGTATTTGAATTTTTTAAACTTTAACTTTAATTGACTACAAACTTTTATTTACATCGTAAAAAGAATATATACTTTTAGAGACAATGTTTGATGGGTAAGAGAGTGTGTGAGTCTTTATACAAGGAGATGATGTTTATATGATGTTAATATGATGTGCGGAAAGTTAAGGAAACCAAACATATGAATTTCTCTAAGAGGGTAGGAAATGCGGAGACGAGTTGGGTTAGCATTATTATCGCCGCGCTATGCGCGATTATACAACTAGTACTGCTATTATAAGCATTTATTATGTGGATCCATAAAAAATTAAGATAAGAGTGGCAATCTTGACCATCCATTTTCATTTTTGGGAATTCACATATAAAGTGACATGTGTCACATTTGATTAATAAATCCATCTTTATTTTTAAATTAAATATCTTTTTTTCTATTTAATTTTATTTTGATCTAATTTCATCATATTTTTTAAAATTTTATGCTTTTTAATTCAACATCCATTTTGATATATATTTTTTTTTACATTTTAATGGTTTATTTTATGTTGATTTATATTTTTTTACAACTTTAATCTTAATTAAATATAAACTTGATACGTTAAAACTATATACTTTCGGAGAGAGTGTTGTCTTTTTACATGTGAGAATGATGATGTTAATATGGTGTTGCGGGAAAAGTACGGGAAATCACCATCGAACACATCATTGTGAAACGATATTACTAAGCGGGTAGGAAATTACAGTAAAAATTGACGTTAGTAAATTTTTTTTGCGCCGCTATGCGCGGTAACAACTATTGTTTATTTAAACTCACCTAAACTATAAAATTAAGCGAACAACATGCTGAGATTTGATGTGCACATACAAAAGTCAACGTACTCTGCTAGATATGAATTCCTTCTAATGCAAATAAATAATAATAATCAAGCATGTCGCTCGCTAACTAGACAAACATAATTCAGCATGTCTTGCTACGAGTCTGATCAGCTTTTTATCCCATCCAACTAAGTACACCTGCTTTTTAGCTTAGTTTTTCTACCATGGTATCTTGTGCTTTTGTGATTGTCAACCTTAGCATTCTAATTGCTGGGGTGATTAGGTTTTAATTAATGCCATATATCGATGCTGTGTAGATGCAAAATGTTAATGAATGACGTATCTCTGTTTTAGTATATGTGTGTATATATATTTTCACATATGAGTTAATTACACATGTTGTAACTCGGTAAGTTTTTTCCCTTTCAGTGCGTTGTTGTGCTCCTTGGGTGATTGATCCAAACGAGATATTCCCTCAGACGACCAATGTTCCCTTGAATGAGGAGGAGAAGAAAATCTGGTTGGGGTTTAAAGAGTTTGATAAAACGAATGTATGTATAAGTTAGATCGATATTCAACCTTCTTTTGATTAATCGTATTGACATATATGACATGCTTTTGTGGCAGCCTGGACATTTTGTAATTCACTGTGCAACTCTTGAGGAACATAGAACCCCAATTGAAGTTGATAATCCCATTGTTAGCCTAGTTGGTAACTTTGCCGTAGCTGCCTTTAACGAGGCCATTAAGATGGTAAGGTCAAATCTTTCTGTTTCACCTGCTATTTTTCAAGTTCTGTTTTTATTTTATGTTTTACTGATTAGGAAACAAATTATTCTGTTAGTATGTCAAGAAGAACGTAGACAACAACCTCCGTGAGTTTAAATTTGTGGAGTCTAATTATCTAAAGATGAACGAGGATAATTATTACTTCACCATCATCCTAGAGGCCATAGAAGAAGGGAAAGCTGGTGTATATGAAACAAAAGTTAAACTTGGATGGGAGGATGGTATGAAAACGTTGAACACCTTTGTTCTTACGGATCGTGAACCACGTGGTATGTGATTATTTGGAGAGTATATATATAGTCTTGATTTATTTGGTTATTACTTCCTTTCAAGAAACAGGAACCTATTTCTATAATCCATGTTGTGCTACGGTGCTCCTGCTAGTAAAGGACACTTTCTTAATATGTGACAGTTGTGCATAAACTGCAGTATTTCCAAATAAATCCTAGATATTGCAATGTCAGCCCTTTTGCATAAAAATAGGTTGATTTTGGTTATACCATAATGGGTAAAATTTTCAAAATTAACTTATGGGAAAAGGAATCGTATGTCGGCCGATGTTGTAACCTCATAAATCAATTTAGTTTATGAAAATCTTATTATTATATGTAATACGAGAAGTATAGTTCTTGCAATCAATTGAAACAAAAAGGGACCGAAAGTGTTTGTTCATATGTCTCTAATGCATGATGTTGCATGTATACAAATGGGAGGAAAGTGGTGTATTATCAGCAAAGGACTCATCCAGGTTAACCTAACCTTGTTTTGAATTCTATTTGTTTTCTCCTTGATATTTTGTTAAACATTTAAATACTATATGATTTTGACCCATTTACTTGTGAATGGGTAGATTTGAGTTATGATTGAATTATCTAACGATAGATACATATCAATTGGACTGAACGGGTCAGTAGTTGCCCAAAGTGATAAATATTATATAAACTATTATCGCGACAATACTAATTTTTGTAATCATATTTAACTCTTATTGTGTATAATTTGGATACATAACGTGTAAGTAGCTCGACCCAAAAAATTTGAAGGTAATAACCATGCCCAATTTGCCACTTGGCTTCTTTTGAATTCTTTGAATCACTTGATACTGTAAATAATGTTTTACATAAATCTACGAGTAGGTAGTTGGTCAGACCCCGAGGAAAATTCCTATAGCAGGTTGGAGCGTAGGGAGAAGAAAAGCAGTTGCAGGGGTTACGACTACTATACCCCGTGGGGTAAGTTTTTATGTTTGATATATAATATATCTCTGTGGTTTATCATGAATCTTGATGTGGTTTCTGGTTTACTTTTCAGAATATTTTGGTTTTTGATTGTGTGATGCATAATCCTATGGTGTGTCTGATGGGTTAAGAAGATATTGGTTGCTGGTTAGAGTTGATACACAGTCTATAATAACATTTCTCTTTTGTTGAACTTTAAGACAAAGCTTTGGTGGTAATGACTAGTGAATCAGACGTAGCTTTGCAACTATTAGGTGCTAAATAATATGAATTGTGTATATATGTTTTCCATTTTGTTCTTTTAATGACGTTTGACACAATTACCATAGTGATACTTTTTACAGTTATAACTAGGGGATGGAAACGAGCCCGAGCCTGTCAGAGCTCGAGCTCGGCTCATTTAAGTTTTATAAAGCTCTAGCATGAGCTCGGCTCGGTTTCGAGCTCGGCTCATTTTCACAATGTGCCAATTAAAAATTAAAGCACGGGTCGATAGTACATCTCTTTTGAGCTCGTTAATAAGCTCGCATACAATACAAATGCATAACGTATTATATATGCTTAATATTTAAAATATCTTAGCGTCGTTTTGACGCGTTTAGCCGTTTAGGTTTGCGAGCCCAATCGAGCTTTGTATATAAAACTCGGGCTTGAGCTCGATCAATAAATGAACCGCAATTTATCCCGAGCTTTTCACGAGCGACGTGGCTCATTTCTGCTCTTAGTTATAACCACTGTTTTCAAACCCGGACTTGCCAATCTGAACGGATGATATGAAGCCAGTTTATATCAAGACGGCGACCAACGAACCGTTACGAACCACCCGAAACTGGGGAAGCTTTTTAGTGCTGATATTTTTCTTAGTGTTTATGCTTCACGTAGTGCTGGTTTGTTTCTTTTTCTTGGTCACTCTTATTGGACAAGTAATGTCAAGCATGTATGTGTGTTCGGTGGGAAAGGCGAGGACATATTTATATGGCTGATTTTATTATATTGTCTCTAGAAGGCTGTGAAATGTTGTTAGATATACAATGGTTATTTCCACTTTGGGTATCATTTAGTGTGATTTTAAGAGAACTCCCCGCCCCAAAAATGACTCGATCATACAATACCTTTAATGAGCTCGAACTCGAGTTTGATAAGGTTTGAGCTCGAGTCGACCCCGGACCAAATATTAAGCTCGATTAGCTTCTCGAGTCGAGCTTAAAAATGTAATATTAAGCTCTGCTCGCTCAAAAGCTCGTTTATAATATCGAAAACACTCCACGTGGTCTTTTGTTTAATTATCTGGCAATTCCTTTATTCTACTACTTCTTTCTCTCTTTTTATAACAAAAAATACATTAATTTTATTAACATATTCTCAATTTGAATCTAGAATTTAGATTATTTAATTACACATATACGCCTGTTTGGAAACATTATATGACATTGTCAAGAGCTTGTGATATGATATGCATATTTGAAACATTTTTAAGTCTGATATAGGCAGTGTTGCGAAAAAAGCCTACAAGGCCGATCAATCGCTGCTTAGGCGTTACTGAACCACCAAAATTTTTTATTTGTGTAAATAGGTCAACCGTGATCAATGCGATCAGCGGCGGTCGACAAAGATCAACGGTGGTCAAACTTGCCAGAAACCTGCAAATCTTGTTGGAAATACCCAAAACTCATCGTAAACTTGTTTTAATCCCTTATAGTAGTTGTTTATATCTATTATAATTTGTTTAAAAAAAACAATCTTGCTGGAAATACTGAAAACTCGAAAGAAATACCAAGAACTCGCCGGAAATACCCAAAACTTGCCGAAATGCCAATCCAATTAATCATCGATTAATACAGCCTAAACCGATTACAAGCTATAAGAGGGTCTACCGCCCGACTATGGATTCATGTATTACCCATGCTACAGATTTTAAAGTGTACAAAAAAAATGTCTGTTTAAATTCGAAATTTTGTAAGATGTTGGCATTGTTATTGTTGGTTATGTTATAAAACCAACTTAGTATTATTTATGTTTTATCATTACCTCGTATATGGTTCGAGAATGACTTAGAGTTGGAACGTTTATAAACCAACTAGGATTTGAAGGTTGAGTTAGTGTGCATTTGCCTTGACGTTTATTATGACATGATCTTACAACTACACACACTAACTCGTTATTGAACATTGATTAGTTTCTCGCCCCTTGAAGTTTGAGCTCATGGATGGACAGTAACTGGTGACAGGGAGATTGTGGACTCATACTATTTGTTTGTACTCTTATCTTTCACCTTTTAAATGTGTATCCCATGTCTTGTCCCTGCCTTGGTCATTCTTGGTTTTAGCCTTTAGCTTGTTCGAGTTAAGGAATGAGCAATCATAGGTGTCTCGTTCATTGATTTGGACGAGCATGTGTGGTTTTGTCGCATTTTCTAGAAACATTAGTATCGGTTATGATCATTTGAATGATTCACCCACTATAAGCCTAATTGATGTTTACCCTTTGTTGCCTTTAAGGATTATTTAGACCTTAGCTCTAATGGTGGAGTTTTGTGTACTTTTCAAGCATATGATAGAATACATACTATGATTGAGCGTTTGAGTGATCACCCCGAAATTGAAACACTTGGACTAGTGTGAGAGTTGAGTGATTTTGTTCCCCTTTTCGTAAGTGATTTTGTTCCCATTTTCGTGAGTTGTTTGGCTTTGATACTTTCTAGCATAGGTAATTTGTAAATTCATATCTCCCGAGTTAAATTGGGAGGATATCTTTTTAGAAATAATTCTAATAGGTCTGCTTGAGGGAAAGTAGAAGTCAAGTGTGAGGATATTTGATACATCGAATACTTTATGCTTTTTATATCAAAATCCCTTATATAATTATCATAATTGTTACGATTATGTCAAAATATGTACTTAATTGCTTCCTATTTCATTTTTAGAAAAATATAAGCTTTAGAACGGAAAGGCGCGGAAATGGAAGTGCGTGTGGTGAGAAAGCACTGAAAATCCTTTTAGGAGCGTTTAGTGTCGAATAGTGGGAATGTCGACACTTAGACAATTCTTTAAGATAGTTAGGGGTTTAATAACTTTGAACTAGATACCCGACTACCGTGACCAATGGGGCTAAGATCATAGGAATTATAAGCTAGGTTGCGACTACAAATCGGACTTAATGATATCATAACCACATTAACAAACAGTAATTAGACATTGCACTAGGAAACATCATTTGCTCAATAATAAAGAAACAGATAGGCTACTACGTTTTTCTCCCTTGAATTAATCTTCAATTTTATTTTCAGCATTTATTTTACTTGCAATCATTTCAAAAATGCTTTTTCAAATCAAATTAATAACTCACACTTAGCTCTTGAACGACCTTGGATTTACCAATCATACACTGCACACGACCGGGCTCTCTGCCCGTTAGCGCGTTTGTAGACCCTTAAGTAAACACTAGTTAAACAAAAAACGCATCGCTTAGTACAAGTCAAATACATCCGGTGTGTCACAACCGAAATTGCGCAAAGGAAGCTCGCACAAAATAGGTATTTTGCCTCATTGTGAAACATATGCTTTGTTAGCAGCTGAGCTTGCTATTTTGGAAAAAAAGAATTGACAAAAATAACAAAGCAGTTGCCTATGTGTTGGTAAAGTGGGCTAATTACACTGATCAATATGCCACATGGGAGTTGTACAATGATTTGGGGAAAAGGTTCGTGATTTTCAAATTGATTCTTGAGGACAAGAATGTTTTAAGACAAATAGTAGATTGTTAGCAAGTGAAAATAGCTCAAGAAATGGAAGACCACGTGCAATGCATGTGCCAAAATCAACTATGGTCAAACTGTATTTTAGGCGGGAAAATCTGTTCCAAGATCCAACTGACTATAACCGCCTTGCGTACGAGATCTCTTGCTAACCCTTTGGTTAAATGGTCGGCTAAATTCAATTGAGTTCTTACAAACTCCACAGATATCACACCATTCATGATAAGCTCACGAATCATGCTATGTCTAACACCCATGTGTCTAGACTTGCCTATGTTCAATTGACAATAGCCTTTGCCAAGGTAGAAGCACTATTCAATCTGATAGAATTGGTTGATATCGGTTTAGGCCACATTGGAATTTATAAATCAAATTCCTAAGCCACTCAGCTTCATTACCAGAGTGCACTGCCAAGGCACTCAATTCAGAATACATGGGTTGGTGCTTGTAATACAAGTCAGTTTCTTTGAGCACCAGAATAAATAGCACCTCCTCCAAGAAGGAATACCCTACCATCTCATAGACCGATGTGATACTCCATATTTTTAATCCAAACTGGCATCGTGAAAACCTTCTATAATAGAAGGATTAAACCACTATAAGTCAAACCATAATCCATGGTTCATTTTCAAATATTAAAATACTCGACCAGAGCTTGCCAATGTAGAGCACTAGGATTGGTATGATACACCTACTAAGCTTTCTATCAGCATAAGCATTTATTTGGCTAGTGCCTATCAAGGCATTACATAAGACATCCAATAAGCTCTAGAGTTATTCTAATGTGACATGGAGTTCCCTTTATATAGTCGAAAACTTTCACTGTAGGATCCACAGAGTACAAACAGTGAGAACATTTACCAAAGTTAAACTTTGTCAGTTTCTTCTACAATATAATGAGTTGGAGAATTAGAGATAAACATTGTTCCTGTTTGATTCTTATACCAAGATATCCACCTCAGCATCCACCAGATCTTTTCATATCAAATTAGATGACAAGAATTCCTTTGTCTTACTTATCTTGATTGGTCAGTCCAAGATCAACATGTATCCACATATAAGCAAAATTTTTACTCATTTACCAGAGCATCAAATTTACGTAAAACCTCAAAAATCTCAACAAGTGTAAAATTACCAAAAATACCCCTTAATGGCAAGAAAATTCCATAAAAGCTTAAATAAACTTCATTTAAATGTTAGAAATTATGAAAATACAACATGTGACAATTATGAAATTTATGTAATATTAAAATACCTTATATTATATAAGAAAAATAATTAATAATTATGTATATATAAGTTATGCCGAAATTATACGTGTATTTATATTATGTATTTTATTACAAAATTATAGTAAATTAAAATATGGGATAGTTACAACATTATATATGGCAAGTTCAAATTTGATTTCAGCCCATTTAGAAAGCCCATAAATCGGTCAAACTACCTTATAATATTTCTTTTAACATTTATTTGTTAAAAATAAATAAACCATAACCACCGAAACCCTAAAAAAACAAAAGAGGCGGCACCAAAGTTTTACAAGGGCAAGCATGAATTTTATAAGGTGTTTTTAAGATCAAGGATTGTGGGAAAAATAGTGGAAAGATTTTAGAGTGCTTGGTTCAATCGGGGAAATTATTTTGGTTCGTAATACACGATCCGAATAATAGGATTAAATTCTTAAATCATCAAGAATCATCAAAGGTATTTTTGTATCTCATTTTTCATCATATAATTCCTTCTATGCTTAAGGAAAAAATATTCTTGCATTGTTATATTGATTTTATAAATAAAACATGTTCGAAACTCTATTTTTAGTTTATTAAGATATCGGCATAAAAATTATTTGTACAATTGATTTTATATTTTTATAAGGGTATTTATATCATATATGACTCAGATAAATTGTTGGAAAAATTTAGGAAGGATTCGAATAATTATTGGGGATTTATCTTTGTTTGCCGATTTCGAATAAAAGGAAAAAGGAAAGAAATAAAATTAGGGTTAGGGTTTTAATAATTTTTCCAGGTTCTCTTAATTCTAATGATTGTATAAAAATTGGGAAATGTTTGGGGAAAAATTTAATTAGGGTTTTAGTGATTTATTTGTTAGCCGATTGTGAATTTAAAAGTATAAGGACTTGTTTCGTAATTTCTAAAACAATGGGGTCTGTTTTATACATGTTATTATAATTGTTATATTTTGTATATATATGTTGGGGGGGTATAAAATGTCATATTGAATTATTTTTGGCATTAAAAATGGTTAATTACATATAATAGTAATTAGAGATTTTATATTAATTAAAATAGAGGGTGAAGGAATGAAATTGTAAATTTGTAAAAAGTGGAAGGTTTGGTTCAGTATTTAAGTATTAAAGTATGATTTTGTAATATTGAAAGATCTAAGGGTTGTTTTGTAATTTGGATAAATTAAAGATATTGTTTAATTAATTAATAAACCAAAAGGGACCTAAAATATGTAAATTATTGTAAAATTAAGTTTTTGATTGTAAACTACTGAAAAATGAAGGTATAATCTGAATAAATGTTTGAAACTTTGATATTTACACTTTTAAACCTTTGAAAATTGTTGATTTTGTATATTAAACCCTAAAATATGGAAAGTTGTCATATTTAACCCTAAACTTGTAAGGTTGATATGTTAAGTCCCTAAACTATTCAAAATACTTAATAGAATCTCAAATGATGAATATTACTAAAAATGGAAAGTTACTAAAATTGGATAAAGTTATAAAAATAGAAAGTATATCTTAAATGAAATGATTTGTCAATTCAGAATTAGTCATTTCTTTAGGTTCGGTATGAGGGAGTGATTTTGATTTCTGTGGTGTTTTCTTTGATTATTGCTTTGCTTCGGAATAAGGTACAGATATTCTGACCTTATCGTTAAGGTTTCTCATGACATATTCCTCTCTATCTTTGATTACTTATGTGATTTGCTACATTTGCTCTGAGCCTTTTATCTTGGTTCTCTTATATGATCTGTTATTATGTTCTATTTGAACCCTGCTATGCTACCTTTGATATTTGAACCTTTGACATTGAAACACTGTGCTATGATCCCTTTGAAATGAACTTGATATGACTTTGCTTTGAACCTTCAGTTTGCGAAACCATGCCACTATTTGGTTCTAGCCTTGAGGTAACCATGGCCGTTGTCATTGTGCACCTTTGACATGGACTCTTGTGTCAAGTGAGTGATTTCTCACCGCCCGTCCCCCATTTGATATTATATGCAGGCATTATGAAGATTATTATTTGTTTTAAGGGGCGTATGGATGCAAATCATAGATTTTTTTTGTATTCGTTGGATTTATGCATTATGTATTTGGATATTTGGTGACTGTTGTTTGGGTGCAATCCACGTCCTTTCACAATTTGAGCTCGCGAACTCCATGGTTATTATGATATGATTTGTTTGGGCTTGGTGATTAGACTTGATTCGATTTTTGGGGATTCATCTTTACTTACACTAGAATTGGACTTCTGATTTGTCTTACATTATATTTGTATTCCTTGATCATGTATTGGATATCCCTTTGCACTTTGTATCGTTTCCTTTGACTTTTCGTTATCACTTTTGTGTTCGATTTATATTTTCTGTTCACTGGGCTTTGTAAGCTCAGCCGCACTTTCTTTTCCTGCGGCAGGTATCTAAGCTAGGAGTTGGGGTTGCTTTCGAGCTATGAGTGCTGGTGTGGACTTACCCTAGTGATATTAGTTTTGATATTGATTGTTTCTTTTCGTAAACCTTGTTATTTTCGGTTTATTAGTTTGGTTATGTTTGTCCTTTGAAAAACTTATGTTACCTTAAGTCATGTTGACTTATTTTCCTTTGGTTATATTTAAGACTTCCGCTGTTTATGTTGTTTATGGATTATGAATGCTTTTGTAGTCACGCCATATTTGTAATACTTCTACCATTTGGTTGGGGCGTTACATTGTATGGTACAGAGCTGCGGTTAAATTGATGAGGTCTTCTGAACATTAGAGCTTAGGCTAATGACCTGTGAGGATTTGGTAGACATTAGGTTCCATTCTTGAGGTAACTTCTCTTCTAGTAACCTATATTGTTTTCGTTTGATAATCGTTTTCTCGTTTCGTTAAGATGGTGACTACCCGTAGAAACTTAATATAACTCCTACACCATTAATGAAACGTGTAATCATTTCAACCCTAATGAAGAACCATATGCTTATTGACCATGAATATGTTAACTGCCCTCTACGTTTTGATGATCGTATTCGTCCTGCGAATTTACTTCATTCCTTATGTTAGAACTTTGATGTGATTCTTGGCATGGGATTGGTTGCTTCTCATCGAGCTACCATGACATGCTATGCTAGGACTGTGATCTTTTGTAACGTTCAGCCAACCTGAATTTTTGTTTATCATGGTTACTTCACCGCTTAAGTCCGTTAATGCTCATTCGTGCTATGAAGGCACGTACTTGATTTCTCATGGGTGCCAAGGTTTTCTGGCTTCTGTTATGGGAACATTTTGTGAGAGTCCTAATATTGAATATCTTTCTGTTGTTCATGAATTCGCCTGATTGTTTTTTCACCGTTGAACTTCCTGGGACTTCCTCCGGCTAGAGAGATTGATTTAGGCCATTGAGTTAATTCCCGATGCTTGAACCTATCTCAATGGCTCCGTATAGTATGGAACCTGTTTTGATTTGAAGGATGTTAAAGGAGCTATTACGGCGATGTTGGAGAATGGCTTTATTAGGACCTATGCTGTTTCGCCTTGGGGTGCAACCGGTCTTATATTGTTAAGATGAAGGATGGGTGCCATGCGCTTGTGTATTGTTTACCGCGAACAGCAAACCGTCTTTACGATTCGTATACGCTAATCCTCTTCCGCGAATCGGACGATTTGTTTTGACCAACTGCAAAGGGGCCCAAATATTTTTCTAAGATTTGATTGCGATGATGTTATCTCCAAGCTTCGTTGTGAGTGTAGAGGATATTTCTATGACTGCTTTTCGTACGGCGTTTTGGCCATACAGAGTTACTGGGTTATGCCCTTTTTTTCGGTCTGACTATTGCTCCTGCCTTTTTATGGAGTTATATGAAAACCGTATTTTCATCACGTAGTACCTTGAGTAAGTTATTATTGTTTTCATCTGATGACATCCTCGTTTACTCCAAGTCTGAAGAAGAGCTATGAGCGACTCTACGGATTGTGTTAGAGATTCTTAGACAGTAGAAGTTGTATGCAGACGGTTTTCAGAAGCGTGCGAGTTCTGGATACTGCAAGTCGCGTTCCGTTGGTCATATTGTATCTGCAGACGGCAGCATTCATGGATCCATCAAAGGTTTAAAGCTATCACCATAATGGCCGAGACCTAATACGTGACGGAGGTGTGAAGTTTTTCTGGGGCTTGTTGGCTATTACCGGAAAATTTTTGTTGAGGGTTTTCTCCCATTAGCATTTACCTCTTACCAGCTGATGAGAAAGGGTTGAGAAGTTTTTGTGGACGGATGAGCGTCAGGAGAGTTTTGAGGAATTGAAACGGAGATTGGTGTCTGCTCCGATTAATAATTAATTACCTATACTCAACTACAATAAATAATTAATTTGAAGTAAAATGATAAAAAATTCAAAGGGACAGTCCAACTTTCATTTAAAAAGTGCCCTAATCATATATTCACTTCACACATAATACCCCATTCCGGATCTCACTAAAAACTGAGTACTACAATAAATAATTAACTTGAAGTAAAATGATAAAAAATTAAAAGACACACACTTATGGTGGTGTTATGTCGTTTCCTTCAGTAGCCATAATCTGAGAAGAATAAAAACAAAATATACGTATTAAGAAGAAACCCTTTCCATTATTAATAATAACACTACAGCCCTAGTACACTGAAAGTAGTAAAATGTATTACCACCCTTAATAGCTTTGTCCGGATAAATGTGATGATGATGCGGCTGATCGAATTGTAAGAAAGGGTTTAGAGATATAATTTGTGTCTTGCATTTCTCATAACAATGATACAATATATGAAATATCAGGGGGTCATGCATAAAGAGACAGACCTGCTGAACAGCATATGAAATGTCAGGCCGGGTAAAGGTGAGATACTGTAAGGCCCCGGCTAGGCTGCGATATAATGTAGAGTCAGAAATAGGAGCACCATCTGCAGAAAGTTTGGAGTCCGTGTCAACAGGTGTACGACACAGTTTACAATTAAGTATACCAGCCCTATCAAGAACCTCAGTCGCATACTTTTGTTGAGATAGAAACAACCCCGAGGCAGTACGAGTCACAGAAATGCCCATGAAATAATTAAGTGAGCCCAAATCAGTCATGAAGAACTCTGCATGAACAGAAGTGATAATCTGATGTAACATATCAGAAGAAGATGCAGTCAAAACAATATCATCAACATATAGAAGCAAGTAAGCAGTGTCTACCCCCTGTCTGTAGATGAAGAGTGAAGAGTCACAGCGACTATGATGAAACCCAACCCGAGCAGCATAAGCCTCAAATCTGAGTTATCAAAAAGATTTTTCAAAATCTTCACTTGTTGTTCACACCCGTTCCTATCGTTTCACGGTCAATATTGATTAATTGGATAGTTAATTCTTTTAAGAATTTAATTATCGAAAATACTAATTTTTTTGAACTTTTTCTAGATTGTAGATGACTACCACAGTCGTAAACAATTCGGTTTTTAGGGCTTTCTTTGAGAAACAAAGATTAACTGGACCTAACTTCATTGACTGGTATCGCAATCTTCGGATTGTGCTATCAGTTGAAGATAAGTTACCCTTTTTGGAGCAGCCAAAACCTGTTATGCCAATTCCTCATGCTGGACAAGTACTTTCTCCGGATGTCCTTGCCACCCATGCTGCATGGGTCAAGGCTTCTAAGGAAATTGTTGGTCTTATGCTTATGACCATGGAACCAGATATCCAAAAGAATCTGGAACAACTTGGTGCATATGACATGCTAAAGGAGTTGAAAACTTTGTTTACACAATAGGCAGAACAGGAACTTCTTCAAATCGTGAGAGAGTTTCACGCGTGCAAGCAGGAAGAAGGTCAGTCTGTGAGCTCTTATGTTCTCAAAATGAAGAGCTGCATTGACAATTTGAAGCGTCTCGGTCATTCCATGTCACTCAACCTTGCAGTGAGCCTCATTTTAGTTTCTCTGTCTAAGGAATATGACAACTTCATGCAGAACTATAATATGCATGACATGAGGAAGACTGTGAATGAGTTGCATGCCATGCTTAAGCTTCATGAGCAAACTCTACCAAAGAAAGATGTTGCACCTGCACTTCATGCAATTAAAGCAGGAAATGTCCAAATGAAAATCACAAAAATAAGACACAACAATTGGTTGCTAGGGGAAACAATCAAGGAAAAAGGAAGTCTAAGCTTGCTTATGCTCCTAAGCCCAAGATTCCCCCTCCACTAAAGAAGGACAATCCTGCAAAGGACGTGATCTGCCACAAATGCGGTGATTTAGGTCATTGGAAGCGGAACTGTCCCCAATATTTCGCCAAGTTACTAAAGAACAAAAAGCTATCTCAAGGAGCTAGCACTTCAGGTATCCTTACCATAGAACTCTATACTTGTAAAACCTAAAAATCTCAACAAGTGTAAAATTACCAAAATACCCCTAATGCAAGAAAATTTCATAAAAGCTTAAATAAACTTCATTTAAATGTTAGAAATTATAAAAATACAACATGTGACAATTATGAAATTTATGTAAGGTTAAAATACCTTATATTATATAAGAAAAATAAATAAATATTTTTTGTAGATATATTATTAGCCGAATTAAATGCATTTAAGTATTTATACTTTACAATTAATATGAAATAAATATGAATAATTACAAATAAATTATGCAAGTTTTAATATCTGATTTATTCACTCTTGGAAGCCCAAAAGTTCGGCCTAACCCCCATTATAACTCTTTTATACATTTTATTTTGTTTAAATCCCTAAAACATAATTTCCGAAACCCTAAAAAAAATCAAAGAGGCGGCACAAAGAATTTTTCAAGGGCAAGCACGATTTTTCTAAGGTGATTTGAAGGTCAAGGATTGTGGGAAAAATATTGGAAAGATTGTTTAAGGCTTGGTTCGATTGTGGTATTTGTTTTGGGTTCGAAAATCTCAACCGAATTCTATAAATTCATAAAATCATCAAGAATCATCAAAGGTATTTTTGTATCTCATTTTTCATCATATTAATTCGTTCTATGCTTAAGAAAAATATTCATGCATGTTATATTGATTTTATAAATTAAAACATGTTCGAAACCCTAATTTTTAGTTAATTATGAAATCGGCCCAAATAATATTTGTAAAATTGATTTTATATTTTTATAAGGTTTTTTATATCACATATGACTCAGATAAATTGTTGGAAAAATTTAGGAAGGATTCGAATAATTATTGGGGATTTATCTTTGTTTGCCGATTTCGAATAAAAGGAAAAAGGAAAGAAATAAAATTAGGGTTAGGGTTTTAATAATTTTTCCAGGTTCTCTTAATGCTAATGATTGTATAAAAATTGGGAAATGTTTGGGGAAAAATTTAATTAGGGTTTTAGTGATTTATTTGTTAGCCGATTGTGATTTTAAAAGTATAAGGACTTGTTTTGTAATTTCTGAAACTATGGGGTCTATTTTAGACATGTTATTATATTTATTATATTCTGTATAAAATAAGTTGGGGGGTATAAAATGTCATATTGATATTATTTTGGATTAAAATGGTTAATTACATATAATAAGTAATTAGAAATTAATTAATTAAAATAGAGGGACTGAAATTGTAAATTCTGAAAAGTGGAAGGTTTGGTTAGTATTTAATGTATAAAGTATGAATTTGTCATATTTGAATCTATAAGGACTTGTTTTGTAATTATGGATAATTAAAGATATTGTTTAAATAATTAATAAACAAAAAGGGCTAAATATGTAAATTGTGTAAATTAAGGGTTTGACTTGTAAATATAGAAAATGGAAGGTATAATCTGAATAAAATGTGAAACTTTGATATTTACACTTTTAACCTTGAAAATTGTTGATTTTGTATATTAAACCCTAAAATATGGAAAGTTGTCATATTTAACCCTAAACTTGTAAGGTTGACATGTTAAGTCCCTAAACTATTCAAAATACTTAATAGAATCTCAAATGATGAATATTACTAAAAATGGAAAGTTACTAAAAATGGAAAGTTACTAAAAATAGAAAGTTACTAAAAATGGAAAGTTACTAAAAATGGAAAGTTACTAAAAATGGAAAGTTACTAAAAATGGAAAGTTACTAAAAATAGAAAGTTACTAAAAATGGAAAGTTACTAAAAATGGAAAGTTACTAAAAATGGAAAGTTACTAAAAATGGAAAGTTACTAAAAATAGAAAGTTACTAAAAATGGAAAGTTACTAAAAATGGAAAGTTACTAAAAATGGAAAGTTACTAAAAATAGAAAGTATAACTTAAATGAATGGTTTGTAATTCGAATTTATCATTTCTTTAGGTTCGGTCAAGAGGGAGTGATTTTGATTTCCTGTGGTGTTTTCTTTGATTATTGCTTTGCTTCAGAATAAGGTACAGATATTCTGACCTTATCATTAAGGTTTCTCATGACATATTCCTCTCTATCTTTGATTACTTATGTGATTTGCTACATTTGCTCTGAGCCTTTTATCTTGGTTCTCTTATATGATCTGTTATTATGTTCTATTTGAACCCTGCTATGCTACCTTTGATATTTGAACCTTTGACATTGAACCTTTGCTATGATCCCTTTGAAATGAACTTTGATATGACTTTGCTTTGAACCCTTCAGTTTGAGACCCGAGCCACTATTTGTTTCCTAGCCATGAAGGTAACATGGCCGTGTCATTGATGCACCTTTGGCATGACTCATGTGTGGGTGAGTGATTTCTCACACCGTCCCCCATTTGATATTATATGCGCATTATGAAGATTATTATTTGTTTAAGGGGCGTATGGATGCATCCTAGATTTGTTTTGTATTCGATGGATTATGACATTATGATATATGTATATTTGGTGACTGATGTTTGGGTGCATTCCACGTCTTTCACAATTTTGGAGTTCGCGACTCCATGGTTACTATGATATGATTTGTTTGGGCTTGGTAATTGGACTTGATTTGATTTTTCTGATTCATCTTACCTTACACTATGAATTGACTTCTGATTTGTCTTACCTTATATTTGTATTCCTTTGATCATGTCTTGTGATACCCTTTGCACCTTATATCGTATCCTTTGATTTTCTGTTATCTTTTGCGTTCGATTATATATATCTGTTCACTGGGCTTTGTAAGCTCAGCCGCACTTTCTTTTCCTGCGGCAGGTATCTAAGCTAGGAGCTGGGGTTGCTTTCGGGATATGAGTGCTGAGTGTGGACTTACCCTAGAGATCTTAGTTTTGATATATGATTTGTTACTTTTCGAGACCTTTGTTATTTCGGTTATTTCGTTTGGATATGTTTGTCCTTTGAGAACTTATGTACCTTAAGTCATGTTGACTTATTTTCCTTTGGTTATTTATTTGAGACTTCCGCTGTTTATGCTTGTGTTATGATTATGTATGCCTTTGATGTCACACCATATTTGTAATACTTCTACCCTTTTGGGTCGGGGCGTTACAATTTATGGTATCAGAGCTGCCAGGTTAATCATGACGAGGTCTTATGACCTTAGAGCTTAGGCTATGACCTGTGAGGATTGGGTAGACATTAGGTTCCTTCTGCGTAACTCTCTTCCGTAACCTATCTTGTTTTCGTTTGCTAATCGTTTTCTCGATCGTTCAGATGGTGACTACCCATAGAAACTTAATATGACTCCTACACCATTAATTGAACGTATAATCATTTCAACCCCAATGAAGAACCATATGCTTATTGACCATGAATATGTTAACTGCCCTCTACGTTTTGATGATCGTATTCGTCCTGCGAATTTACTTCCTATCCATATGCTCGACTTTGATGTGATTCTTGGCATGGATTGGTTGGCTTCTCATCGAGCTACCATTGACTGCTATGCTAGGACTGTGATCTTTGGTAACGTTCGCCAACCTGAATTTGTTTATCATGGTTCCTCACCGCTTAAGTCCGTTAAGCTCATCTCTGCTATGAAGGCACGTACCTTGATTTCTCATGGGTGCCAAGGTTTTCTGGCTTCTGTTATGGACACATCTTTGGAGAGTCCTAATATTGAAAATCTTTCTGTTGTTCGTGAATTCGCTGATGTTTTTCCCGATGAACTTCCTGGACTTCCTCCGGCTAGAGAGATTGAATTTGGCATTGAGTTAATTCCCGGTGCTGAACCTATCTCAAAGGCTCCGTATCGTATGGCACCTGTTGAATTGAAGGAGTTAAAGGAGCAGTTACAGGAGATGTTGGAGAATGGCTTTATTAGACCCAGTGTTTCGCCTTGGGGTGCACCGGTCTTATTTGTTAAGAAGAAGGATGGGAGCATGCGCTTGTGTATTGATTACCGCGAACTCAACCGTATTACAATTCGTAACCGCTATCCTCTTCCGCGAATCGACGATTTGTTTGACCAATTGCAAGGGGCTAAATATTTTTCTAAGATTGATCTGCGATCTGGTTATCACCAGCTTCGTGTGAGAGAGCAGGATATTTCTAAGACTGCTTTTCGTACGCGTTATGGCCACTACGAGTTCTTGGTTATGCCCTTCGGTCTGACTAATGCTCCTGCCGTGTTTATGGATTTGATGAACCGTATTTTCCACGAGTACCTTGATAAGTTCGTTATTGTTTTCATCGACGACATCCTCGTTTACTCCAAGTCTGAAGAAGAGCATGAGCGACATCTACGGATTGTGTTGGAGATTCTTAGACAGAAGAAGTTGTATGCGAAGTTTTCGAAGTGCGAGTTCTGGTTACAGCAAGTCGCTTTCCTTGGTCATATTGTATCTGCAGACGGCATCATTATGGATCCATCAAAGGTTGAAGCTATCACCAAATGGCCGAGACCTACTACGGTGACGGAGGTGAGAAGTTTTCTGGGGCTTGCTGGCTATTACCGACGTTTTGTTGAGGGTTTCTCCCGATTAGCTTTACCTCTTACCCAGCTGATGAGAAAGGGTGAGAAGTTTGTGTGGACGGATGAGCGTCAGGAGAGTTTTGAGGAATTGAAACGGAGATTGGTGTCTGCTCCGATATTGACTCTTCCATCAGGTTCCGGTGGTTTTCAGATATACAGTGATGCATCGAAGAAAGGTTTGGGTTGTGTTTTGATGCAACATGGGAAGGTGATCGCCTACGCTTCAAGCAGCTGAAGCCTATGATGTAAATTATCCACCTATATCTTAGTAGCTTCCTAGGTTTTGCATTGAAATCTACAGAGACACTATCGTATGGTGAAGCTTGTGATATATTTTACAATTCTCATAAGAGCCTCAAATATTTTTTACTCAGCGTGAACTTAACATAGCCAGAGAGATGGTTTTTGGGAATCACGTCTGAAGATTATGTCTCTCCTAACATCACAGTACCATCCCGGGCAAGGCGAGATTGGTTGCCGACGACATAGTCGAAAATCTGGGGATGGATAGCTTTTTGATTCATAATCCTTCCACGATTTAGAGCGTTTGGAGACTAGTTGAGCTAATGTGTACGAGTTTCGGTGCTATGGGCGCAAGTATGAGTATAGATCTACCTCATGCTACAGATCAAAGAAGCACAATGGGACGACGCGTGAGTTGTGGGCTATTGTGCAGAATGTGAATACGGTAAACATACTGAGTTCAGTGTTTGATGATGACTGTGTTGTGTGTTTGAAGATAGGTTATGTGTTCCTA
Organism: Tanacetum coccineum; assembly: GCA_026074375.1. Taxonomy (NCBI): domain Eukaryota; kingdom Viridiplantae; phylum Streptophyta; class Magnoliopsida; order Asterales; family Asteraceae; genus Tanacetum; species Tanacetum coccineum. The sequence goes on from BQNB010000838.1 coordinate 62,397, forward strand.
ATTGATCAGCCACATCGCGAGAAGTTTATGACGTAAGCTTCATAGTCTCCATTTACTAGTCATTCCAGGTTTCGAAACCAAAATGTAATCCGGCCTTTTAAGATTTGAAACATACTTTTGGTGAACGCATGAACAGAGGTGGCGACTGTTTGTATCCAATGTTGACTAAGCACAGGTCAAAGTGAACATACAGAGGGCTAGTTGGTTTGTTACAGCCGTTGGAGATTCCTAGTGGAAAGGGATGAGATTTTTCCATGGATTTCGTTACGTTTTGCCTCCTACTCAGAAGAAAGACAGGATGCGATTTGGGTGGTTGTTGTCGGGGACTAACCAAGTCTGCTCATATCGTTCCCATTCGGCATAAGAGACAAAAAAACAAAAAAGAAAAAAAAGAAAATAATAAAAACAGAAAAAAAAAAAATGAAAAAAATAAAATAACAAAAAAAAAAAAAAAAAAAAAAACAAAAAAAAAGAAAAAAAAGAGCTATGATATAGTAAGTGGCGAGTTTTTCGACAGGAAATCGTTAGACTGCATGGTACTCCGACTTCTAGTGTGTCCGACAGAGATCCGAATTACGTCGTCGTTTTTGGAAAGGATTACAACAGCTTGTGGAACTCGCTTAAGTTCAGTACAGCATTTCATCCTCCAACGATGGTCATCAGAAGAGGACCATTCAGACTTTAGGCGACAGATATGTTGAGAGGCTTTGCTTTGGAATGACGGTAGTTTGGATGAATATTTGTGCTTGGTGAGTTTGCCTAAATAATATTGCATGCCTAGCATCAAGGTAGCACCTTTCTGCTTTTGTATGGAGTAAAATGTCCGACACCTATATTTGCTGGGATGAAGTAGGTGAACTTTTGATTGAAGGTCCGGAGCTCATCGAGATTACTAATGAGAAAGTGGTTGTTGCTAAGGAGAAGCTGAAAGAGGCTAGATCCAGCGAAAAAAAGTTTACTGATAAGCACGACGCCTACATAGAGGTGTCAAGTTGGAGATCGTGTATTTCTGAGGTTTTCGCCAGTCAGATGGAGTAAAACTTTTTGGATCAAGGCAAGCTCTCCTCGATTCATCGTCACATGGCGAACATTTTGGAACATTGGAGAGGTTGCGTATACCCTGGCGCTTCCCTCGACGGTTATCGCACGTTCACATGTCTTTCATGGATCCTTTTGAGGGGATACCATTATCAGCCATTTGCATGTCGCATCTTATCCTTTGATCAATTCAGCCTATATGACTTTAGTCCGAAAGAACTGATCCCTTCTGGATCGGCAATGAACGAGAGAGTCATGAGAAACAAAGTTAATCCTTTTGTAAGAGATTCTTTGGAAATCACCCAGACGGGAGGCCCTTTTTTTACCTTGGGCAGACGAAGAGTCGATCGAGCTAGTTATCCTCATTCTTTGTTTAGTTTCGTATGTTTTTCTTTTCGTTCTCATTTTCGTTTTTCATCCGGTCATTCATTTCAATGATTCGACACACGAAACTTTTTATTTAGAGGGGAAGAATGTAAAACCTAAAAATCTCAACAAGTGTAAAATTACCAAAATACCCTAAGGTAAAAGTAATAAAAGCAGGAAGAAATTTTCTCATCTAATTCTAGAATTAATAAAAAAAATACAACATACTGACAATTGATGAAGTTTTATGTAAGATAAGATACCTTATCTGGACAAGAAATATAATTAATACTTATGATTATATATTTTAGCCGTATATAGTATATATATTTAGTTATACATACAATATAATCAAATAAATTAGGATAATAACAAACTATATTGGCAAATTTACAAAATCTGATTTTGGTACTATATAAAGCCCAATATTCGGTCCAAATACTCTATTTACTCTTATGCATTTGACTTTTGTTAACCTAAAACCAAAACACACGAACACCCTAAAAACTATAAGAGCGGCATCTAAATTTTTACAAGGGCATGAGACACTACTTTGTCAACGGTGTTTAGGAGATCAAAGAAGGTGGGAAAAATAGCTGTGAAGATCGTGGATTGCCTTGGTTCATCGTGGGTAATTGGTTTCTGGTTCGAATAAACACAACCTGTAATATAAATTTTCATCATATCATCATGGATCATCAAGGGTAGTTTGTATCTTATGGCACATTCTACTCTCATAATATACATATAAAAATATCACAGTGTCATTTATAATTCCATCAATATGAATAAAACAAAGTAGAACCCAAATTTCCGAAATGATATATGAAAATCGCATCGAAATATGTTATGTACACTTGATTTTCTATAGTTCTTTTCATCAGGTTGTAGATATCTATAGTTAACTCAGATAAAATGTTGAACGAATTTAGAACATTCAAAAAATTTATTTGGGATTTTCTTGTTTGGTCGTGTTGCGAATAAAGGGAGAAAAGAAGGAAAGGGTTTAAACGAATGGGTTAGGTTTTGTAATTTTTTACAGGCTACAATAAATGCTAATGATGAGTAATAATACTTTGACTTGTGTGTTGGAAAAATCCATTCAGGGACTATGTAGATTTATTTAAATACGATTGTGATTTTAGAATATAAGGGATGATTGTGTAATTTCTGAAACTATGAGGTCTGTTTTAAACATGTTATTATAATTATTATAATCCTTTAAAATAAGTTAGGTGGGTATAAAGTGTCATTTGGATATTATTTTTGGATTATAAACGTTTATTATCATATAATTAAGTAATTTCGAAAGTAATTAATTAACCAGAGGTCTAAATATTGTAGAAACTTCTGAAAAGTAGAAAGGTTTTGTCAGTAATTAATAGTATAACTCTGAATTTGTCATATTTGAATGTTCGAATAGGACGTTTTTATGACGTCACACTATGGACATGAAGATATGGTTTAAATATTAATAAACAAAAAGGGCTAAATGGTACTCATCGTGTAAATTAACGGTTGTGACGTATAAATACAGAAAAATGGAAGAATAATCTTATAAAATGTGAAAACTTTGATCATTTACACGTTAACCTTGAAAATGGATGGAGTGCTGTAATATAAAACCCTAAAAATGGAAATTTGTCATATTTAACCCAAACTTGTAAGGTTGACACGGTAAGTCCCTAAACTATTCAAATTACTTAATAAATCTCAAATGATGACTATTTACTAATATTTTGGAAACTTAATAAAAATGGAAAGTTACTAAAAAGAAAAGTTTACTAAAAATGAAAGTATTAACTTAAATGAAGGTTTTGTACATTCGAATTTATCATTTCTCTAGGTCTCGGATCAAGGAGGGAGTGATTTTGATTCCGGTGAGTGTTTTGCTTTGATTAATCTTTGTCGTCGGAACATACAGTACAGATATTCTCACCTTATCGTTAAGTTTATCATGACATAGTATTCCTCTCTATCTTATTACTTATGTATGTGCACATGTGCTCTGAGCCTTTTATCTAGGCTGCTCTTATATATCTTTATTATGCTTCTATTTGAACCCGGTACTACCTTTGATATTTGAACCTTTGACAATTAACGTTGCTATGATCCCTTTGAAATCAACATCTTTTGAGTAAGAACATTTGCTTCGCAACCCTTCATTCGAGACCGAGCCACTATTTGTTTCCTACCATGAAGTAAACATCCCTGTCATTGATGCACCTTTGGCAATGACTCGTGTATGGTGAGATGATTTCTCACACCGAGTCCCCATTTGCATATTATATGCGCAGTTATGAAGATTATTATTTTTAAAGGGCCGTATGGATCAATCTAGATTTTGCTTGTATTCGTTGTATTATGACATTATGATATATGTATATTTGTGACTGATGAAGCGTGCAATCTACGTCTCTCACATTATTTGAGCTCGCGCGCGACACCATGGTTACTAGATATGATTATGTTTGTGCTCGTAAAGTGGCTTGACATTGCGATTTTTCTGATTCACTACTACCTACTCATCTATAATTGACTCTGAGTTTGTCTTACCTTATATTTGTAGTCCTGTTGATCATGTACTTTGATCAATCATTCTAGCCACCTTGTATCGTCTCCGTTGACTTTTCCGTTATCTTTCTTTCGTCGGATATCTATATCTGTTTACGGGCTTTGTAAGCTCAGCGCACTCTTCTTGTCTCCTAGCTGCAGGTATCTAAGCTAGAGCTGGGGTTCTTTCGGGATATGGTCTAGGTGGACTTACCTAGAGATCTTAAGTTTTGATATATGATTTTGTTTCTTTTCGAGACATTCGTTATTTCGGTTATTTCGTTTGGATATGTCTGTCCTTTGAGAACTTATGTACCTTAAGTCATGTTGACTTATTTTCCTTTGGTTATTTATTTAAGACTTCCGCTGTTTATGCTTGTGTTATGATTATGTATGCCTTTGATGTCACACCATATTTGTAATACTTCTACCCTTTAGGGTCGGGGCGTTACAATTTTGAACTTTCGCTCGAACTTCATTTAAAGACCCGTGTCATTATTGAATGACATTTCTAGGTCCGTAAATGTTATCGAT
>BQNB010000838.1:68822-148854 GCA_026074375.1 Tanacetum coccineum
CTTGGCGAGTGATACCACATGTTATCCCACAATATAATCCTTACACAACAATAAGCAAAACCCAAATAAGCTCTTAATGAGCCGGAAATAAGAAAGAAAAGAAAGGAAGAAAGAAAACTTATAATATTAGATTAAGAGAGAGAAATGGTGAGTTACAAGTGAGACAAATGCATCCAACACCCTTTCCATGTGTGGAGAGAGTTTCTTTTATACCCTTAGCCAACATATAGGCATATGGGCTTTTCTACTTGGGCCGGGCTTAGCATATCTTGGGATTACAATCCAAGCCCATTGAACTCTACTAGCCTATTACAATACAAGACCTCTTTGACTTTATAAGACCGATAACATTCTTGTTTGACTTAATATATTTAAGGCTAACAGACATTTTGTAAAAAAAATTCATTAATAAAAAAATTCCCTCTAAAACATTGTCTCTTTCATTTTAAACTTATAAAATTGCAACGAATGTAAATTTGATCTCGCGGAGTGGAGCGGTTATCGTCGGTGAAATGTGAATATACCACGTTGATCGAAAAAGGATCATGATCACAATGGTATAGGTTAGAAGTCCTGTAATAAACCGTCACTCAAAACCGAAAAACCCAAAACGACTTAAACCATGTATAGTTTGCCCTTGTTTTATTGTTAATTTGTTTCCTACTAAGTTGCTAGTTCGTTTCTTGATAGAGAGTTGCGAGTTCGGTTCTAGAAAGAGAGTTGCTAGTTCGGTTCTTGAAAGAGAGTTGCTAGTTCGGTTCTTGAAAGAGAGTTGCGAGTTCGGTTCTTGAAAGAGAGTTGATAGTTCGGTTCTTGATAGAGAGTTATGAGTTCTATTCTTGAAAGAGAGTTGCTAGTTCGGTTCTTGAAACAGAGTTGCTAATCCGGTTTCATCATCCTTTCTTTGTTGCTTTTCCCAGAAACAGCCAAACCGTCCTTGTTCTTGCTCCTAAAATAATGGATCTTTGTCTCCCTTGTGTTTTCTTTTTCAAACCGTGAATGATGAGAACCAAATAAACCTAGAAAAAGCTCTCGAATAAGCTTTGTAATAAGTAGTTTACAACAGAAAAAAGCCACGTACTACCTTACTAAATAAGCTACAGATAAGTTGACTCAATAAGCAAAAACTAGTACTTGATAAGCTTGTTAACGATTTAAGAATAGAAGTTCAATAATTTATCTTTTTCTGAATAAGCTAAAACTCAAAGTAGCCAAAAAAACTACAAAAATGAAATCACGAAGCTAACGACATAAATTAATAATAATAACAAGTAAAACGAGATAATAACCTGTGTGAAATATAAGCCTAATGTTACAGCCTAAAATGGATGTTACAACCCAAAATGGATGAAGCGTTATGGACTTAGACATATTATAACTTGAGAAGTTTATAAAATTTAAAAATGTAATGAATTAAAAAGAAGAAAAATAAGCTAGAGATAAGCTAGAAAAGAAAGCCACAAATAAGCACTTATCCACCCCTTGGCTCATGATACCACATGTTATCCTAAAACTTAACCCATATCACAACAATAAGTCATACCAAATAAGCAATAAGCTAGAAAAGAGATAAAGGAAAAATGGAAAATTAGAGAGAGAAAGTAGAGAGAGAAACAAAGATAGAAGATTAGATTAGAGAGAAAGAGAGAGTGGATGATTACACATACAAGAAATGGTAACCAACACCCTCTCCATGTGTGGAGAGGGTCCTATTTATACCCAAAGGCCACCATTAGCTCGTGGGCTTACTATCTTGGTCCGGGCTTGGCTTATCTTGGGCTTTGAGCCCGAAACATAGACAATAATAGATTACAATCCAAGCTCATTTAACCCGACTAGCCTATTACTTAATCAACACTATCTTTGACTAATAAGACCGATAACATTCTTGTTCGACTTATATAAAATTAAGGCTAACAAATGGGAAGTTGACCGTTACGGTAATGCCAACTTAGGTTGTTGTTTTTTATCAATGATCAAGACGTTTGTGTACATAGTTGTGTCTTTATCATGGTAATGGTCGGGAAAAGTTTCTAGCATCTTGTGCCTTATCTGTTTTGGACTTAATCTATTTGTTTCGTGACTTTTATTTAACAACAATTAAATTTCCTTTCCTAATCATTAACCTTAGGTTTTACTCGAATGAGGATGTGATCGAGTCATGCATGTCTATTCCGTTGTTACGGCCATGTATGCGTGATTCAGCTGCCTTGTTGGTTTATTACTTTTGGTGAAAGTTAGAAGATCCATACCCTATATCATTCTTCATCCTAACCCTTGGTTAAACTCGAAAGAGGATGTGATCGAACACACATGTCTATTCCATTATTACGGCCGTGTATGTGTGATTCAGATGCCTTGTTGGTGTGGTACTGTTGGTGAAAGATTGTTAGAATGATCAACCCTAAGCCTTATAATAAAAACCCATTTTACCTTTTTAAATTTGTTACTCCTTAGCTCTAGTGGTGGAGATGTGTATCCTTGCCAAGCTTATGATAGAATACTCGTCATGACCGAGCATTTGAGCGAATTAGTTACATGTTACCACATAGATTAGTTGAGTGATTTGAGTGTTTTCATATTCTTATTTCGTGAGGTGTTTGATTGTGTACTTGTAATAGTTCGAATTTATGCTTAAACAGAAAAATCCTTCAGGAGACATTTTAATAAACTTCTAAAGGCTACTTGAGGACTAGTAGGATTCAAGTGGGGGGATATTTGATGATATCAAATAACGTTACATTTATAGCATCATTTATCCCATGTAAATAACCCATTTTGTATAATTATTTAAAGAATTGTTACTTAATCGTTTATATTTGAGAATTGCAGTAATTATGGAGTACTTGGTGAAGATTAGCTAAAAGGCACACATTCTAGAGCTTAAACGAAGAAATATAAAGAAACTAATTCTGACATCCTATACGCCGTATCCATCAAGGAAGATATGGTGTATCTGTGCCTGCACTTCACTAAAGACCACGAAGGAACAAGATTCAATACATCGTATCCAGAAGAAGTCTATACGCCGTATTCAAGATATAGTAATAAAATATTCTGGAAGATATTGAACATGGTCCCTAATTTAAGAAACCCCCGATATACTGTATTGACCTCAGTCAATACCCCGTATCGACCAAATCCAGACCTTATAAATAGAAAACCTAAAAACGGGATTTTAGTGTGCTAAATCAAATTTTCGATACCTTAACCATAAAAGTCGATTTTCAGAAGAGTAGAAGAGTAGAAGAGGTCGAGCATAGTAACTAATTCCATAGGAAACACCTTGTAATCTCTTATACTCTTGTAATCGTTCAGTTTTTGATATCATTCGTTAACTAGGTTAGTTTACCTCGGCTAAATTATTACTCTTGTATTCATTATGATGTTTAAAGGCTAATACCTTCGGGTATTAGCCATTATTATGAAGATTTGAATGTTTTGTTTTGTTTATATCGATTGCTTAATTTATCGTTGATTGCTTGTTTATGTTTATTAGTTTATACTTGTTTACGTGCTATTGTATGCGACCTATCATTCAACTGGATCTAGTGATACGGACAAAGTAATCTATATGCCGGGATGACTCTCCATATAGTAATTTATACATCTACACCAATAGGATCACGAATAATGACCTATCTTTGCCTTTAGATTACGAGCTTAGTTGGACCGGCAGGTGACCCTTGGGATCAACGAGTACGTTCTCAATTAATTGCTAAAGACTTGGCCAGTGGACTACTAGTGTATGAATTGCTGATATGTGTGAAAACTCATATCCATTTTATATCAAAACAGACCCTAAAAAGGCCAAAACTGAGCATTAAAGGCGTGTATATTGCTTGTTTTGTCTTTCTTATTGTGTAGGTACGGATAAAGCAAAAATCACGAGTAAACGGTTAAAACCGGGCAAACACGAACACAAGAACGGAAGAGCACGCAAGAAGCCAGGAGGAAGCTATCAAAGTCAACTCTCAGTCAAACCCCAGTCAAACTTGGTCAACAAGTCATATGGTCAACTCACTAAAAGAAGTTACTAATTCAGTCCTTCACGTTAAACCAAAGTAACAAAACAAACCCTAAATGCCCTAACAGTCGTTATCTTTTTATTAATAAAAGATAACGACCGTTATCTTTCTATAATAAAACCATTCCAAAGCCCTGGCCCAATCCAATTCCCCCGGCCCAAAACCCTTTATATAAAAATTACCCAGGTCAACACAGTCAAACAATCATTTATAAAAGAAAAAGAAGCGGGAAAAGTTGTTTAACTGTTCATCGTCCCTAACCTTTTACCATTCAGTCAAAATCATATGGCTTTTACCAATTAAGGGGTAAGGAGGGCAATTCAGGTGTGATAGTACATGCTGGCAGGGTAAAATGTCATCCAAGCTCTCTCATTGGCCAATACCTACAAAGGAGGATTGCGGATTAGCAAAAGAAACACACAAGGATGGGTAATTTACACTAATTGTACTCACAATACAAGCACTCAAGCTGTCACATCACGGATTGCCACGCTGGCAATCCGTGTGTGCAAAAGTGATCCAAGGGTTGAGATTTATCTTCCAATGATTAGGATAAAGGGATGGAGGAGATCAAGAGGAGCGTGCAACAGATTCAGGCCCCTAGAAGCTTCAGAAGATGGCTATAAATACGAGCACACTCTCATATACAGAGGATATCTAGAGTAGTTTTAGAATTTAGCTTATAGTTTAGCTTATAGCTTGTAATCAGTGATCTTTTATTAATAAAAAGTGTTTTAGTGTCATTTAATCTTAAAGTGTTTTAAAAATTCTTTTTACTTAAGAATGTAATAAGCTCTTAATTGTTCTCATAAGCTCATCATAGCTCATTCAAGTCTATAAGCTTGGATTTGAGCTTAAAAAGTCATCTAATCTATTAAACATCTAAAATAAGTATAATTACCTTGACTATTTAGATTTTGGAAGATGGGCCAATTAAGGAAGGGCTCATATGGACTATTACTGGCTTATCTTAAGATAAGCCAGAGCTGTTGATAAGCTCATTTGAGCAATTAGCTTCTTTTTAGCTGAAGCATTTTGTAAGTTTCCATTTAATTCCTTTGTTCTTTAAATTCTAGCTTAAAACTGCTTAAGTAGCTTATTAGTTTTGCTAATATGCTTATCTATTTCTTATTTGTGCTTATTACTGTTTAGACAAGCTTAATAATCATGCACTTTAATCTGTTTTTAGCTTTTATAGTTTAGATCATAGTTTACTTTTTAACTTGTCATAAAATCACTAAAAACCCAAAAATATTAGAGTAATTTGTAGATCTTAAATTCTAGCTTATCTAGTTGTTAAAATAAGCTCACTAGGTTAGTTATAAGCTACTAGCTATCTGGTATTAAGGTTTCATCAACTAGACTTTAGAATTATAAGCTAAAATGAAAATTGTCTTAGTTAAATGGGTGTTTGGATTAATGCAGTTTGACTTCTTAAAGTCAAACTGAATTGTGCAAAATTATTTGGTTAGTTTGATCTTCACATTTGATTAAGTTTTGAGCAGGTTTGTAGGATTAGTTAAAGCTTAATATCATTTAGAGGCTTAATCTACTTGTTCATGCACCAGGGGATTTTTCCCCTTTTCCTTTGCTTATTAAAAATTAGATCCAAGCCTCATTGAGCTTGGATCTTGTTTAAGTTAAGTTAGGACACACTTAATAAGAGTGTGTAGTGCAGGGTTGTCCCTTAAGGACACCTGCATTTGTTAAAAATTAACACCTGCATTTGTTCCTGCACCAGGGGATTTTTCCCCTTTTCCTTTGCTTGTTAAAAATTAGATCCAAGCCTCATTGAGCTTGGATCTTGTTTAAGTTAAGCTAGGACACACTTAATAAGAGTGTGTAGTGCAGGGTTGTCCCTTAAGGACACCTGCATTTGTGATTTGCCCATTATGTCAATTACATTAGCAATAGTAACTGTTGTTACTACTGCTGCCTTTTCATTAGACCCTTGCACTCTTTATATTTTATAAACACCTCAACCTTTAATAAACACACCACACACTACACCTTACCGCTGTGCCCTTGGGTCTTTTTCATAAGACCCTTGCACTCTTTATGTTTTATACACATTTAGCTTTATAAGCCTAATAAGCTGTTAAGCTTATTTCGCAGCTTATTTAATAAGTTGTGATCTCGGGCTTATTTTTCCTAGGATTTAAATAGTTTAAGCTATTTTCTGTCATTTTTCTAGAATTTTTAGAGTTTGGTTAGTATTTTTAAACTTTTATTTTCATTAAAAACTTTAAAAAATCATAAAAAATAGAAAAATAATCAAAAAAATATAAATCTTTTTTAGAAAATTTTCTTTTATCATTAAGTTCGTAGAAAAATTAGTTTGACTCTCATAGGGTTATTTTTGAGCATTTTAGTTTTTAGGGCTCGGTTTTCGAATCTCGTTATTCGTTTTTGTGATTTCTTTCAAATTTTATCGTTAAGCTTTCAAAATTTGCAAATCCCTTTATTTTTACTCATAGAATTAGATTATTAATTCAAATTCTAGGTTAAGGTGCTAATTAGGGTTTATTTTGTCATTTCTGTTTTTTCGTCCGCGTGTTTAGTTATTTCTCTTGCATTTAATTGTTTAAATTGTTTTTAGTCGTAGAAAATCATTCAAAAAATTGAAAATCATTCATAACATTGTCCAAGCTAAATCGAGGGTATCAATTCACATTTCTTTGGGATACGACCCGGTAATCACTTACCGGTTAAACGTATTTTATTATATATTTTTGTGTTTAAATTGCATTTAATCTTTGTCCTCAAGGATTATTTGTATATTTCTATAAATACTTTGATATATTATATATACGTGAAATTGCTACAATCAATTTTTGGCGCCGTTGCCGGGGATCGAACTCGGGTCACCAACTTGAACCAAATAATCAAACTTACTTCACGGTAGCTCTTAAAAATTTTACTTTTAAGGTGAGCCGTATCTCGTAAGTGACACAAATGGTAAGTTTTTAAATCGTTGATTCGAGTTGGGAACTTATTATGATAATACCTCAATTGAAGGTATTATTTGTTGGTGTTCTTTTACAAACTTTGTTTTTTTATTTTAATTGAAAGAGAAAAATATTTTTGTATTTTTGTTTTTAATCTTCTATTTATACTAAAAAGAAAATAAAATTATTTTTTACTTTTTATTTTTTTTATATTTTTGATTTTCTTAAAAGCGTAACTTTCAAAAACGAAAGGTTCTCCAAAACACGATCAACAAACTTCAAACGAGAGAATTATAACACACTTCCCCGGCAGCGGCGCCAAAAATTTGATTCGTAGAATCTAACACACGTAAAAATATAATATATAATAATATGGAGAATTACCAACTTACCCTTGAGGACAAAGGTAAAAAGGAAATTCTTTAAAAAATATATATAATATAATGCGTATATCAACCGGTAAGTGATTACCAGGTCGTATCCCAAAGAAATGTGATATTTTCTTTTCTAGAGTAGCTTTTAGCTTAGTAAATTTAGCTTAATGTAATTTTCATTTAAATCTCTTGTAATCTCCTTTTAAATATTGTAATCAACTTTTCAGTTAATGAAATTGAGTTTTTACTTTAAAATAATCTGTCATAAGCTCTTGTTTTTACTCAAAAGTTCTTAAACTTCTTCAAATGATAAGCTACTGTTACATAAGCTCTTATAAGCTCATACTAGCTCTCACAAGTCTTTAAGCTTGTGATTGAGCTTAATTAAGCCTTAATCAACTCAAACTTTAAAATTCAGCTTAAAAACCCTTGCTTATTGACTGTGGACTTATGGAAGGGAAGCTAGCTATGGAAGAGCTTCCAATGACTTATACTGGCTTATCATTGATAGGCCAGAGCTTGTAGATTGCTCACTTGAGCTTATTAATGCCTTTGTTTAGCTAAGGCTCAAGTAAGTTTCTTATTTAGCTTTTTGTCTTAATTTCTTAGTTTAATAACTGCTTAATTTGCTTATTAATTGCTTATCTTTGTTAGTTTCAGCTTATATATGCTTAATATATTAGTTTAATACTGTTAGTTCTTAGTTCCATAGTCTTAATCTTAGTTTTTACTTATCACTTATAAACTGTCATTAAAAACAAAAAATAAGTAGATTAGTGTAGCTTATTGATTTCTGGCTTATTAGCTTATAGGTTTATGCTTATTAGACTTATTATAAGCTAGTTATTATCTGGTATCTAAGTTGTAATAGCTAGATTTCAAATTCATAAGCTAAAATGAAAACTGTCTTAGTTAAAGGGGTGTTTGGATTGATGCAGTTTGACCTCTTAAAGTCAAACTGAATTGTGCAATTTAATTTGGTTAGTTTGATCTTCACATTTGATTAAGTTTTGAGCAGGTTTGTAGGATTAGATTAAGCTTAATATCATTTTAAGGTTTAAACTTTTTGTTCCTGCACCAGGGGAATTCTCCCTTTCTTTTGCTTGTTAAAAACTTGATCCAAGCCTCATTGAGCTTGGATCTTGTTTATGTTGAGTTTAGACACACTCAATAAGAGTGTGTATTGCAGAGTTGTCCCTTAAGGACACCTGCAAGTTGGATTCACCCATTTGGTCAATTACACGACCACCAGTATAACAGCAGTTACAACTACTAGTTGACTTTTATAGCTTCATTTTAAGCCTAGAAGTTATTAAGGATATAGAGTTTAAAATCAGTAGGATTATAGTTAACCTATAGCTTAATATAGATTAAAACTTGAATTTACATTTCTAGCTTATTTCTTATGTTAAAATAGCTCTCAAAGTTCATAAAAAAATCTCAAAAAGCCAAAAACAGTAGTAACTAGTAATTAGCTTTTAAACTTAGATTTCTAGCTTATAAGTTTAGTTTTTATGAATTTGTTTTATAGCTTATATGTTGATTGTGAAGTTTGCAAAAGCCAAGCTTCTGTCATAGCTTATTAAGCTCTCTAGCTTATTTAGATTTCAAGTTTTAGTGCTTATTCCTGAGTTTACCTCTTATGATCATAGGATTTAGATAGCTTTAGGTGTTTTTAGTCAAATTAGCTTGTTGATTTTAGCTTCTACACTTCATAAGCTTTCTAGGATAGTTTTTGCTTTCAAATTTGAGCTTAAAATGAAGCTTATAAGTGAAAATTAGTTTTTACAAAAGCTCATTTCCTGTAAACAGCTTTTTCATAAGCTCTTTAAGAGCTTATTTTTGAGTTTCAGCTTATAATTTCTTTGTTAAAGTTGCTTAAAAAGTTGTCCTTAACAACTTTTGTTCTTTAAGTTTTTCATAAAAATGTTTAGAACAACTCCATTAGAAATTGGTTTAATAGATGCTCTTATTGAAATGCCAAAATTCAACAAATGGTTAAGCACTTTATTGAGAAACAAAGAGAAACTGGAGGAAATTGCCATCACAACTATAAATGCTGAATGTTCTGCCATCATCTTGAACAAAGTTCTCAAGAAACTCGAAGATCCAAGAAAATTTCTTATCCCGCGTGCTCTACAAGAACTTGATAGGACTAATGCTTTAGCCGATTTTTCCGAGCTTGCATAAATCTTTTGCCTATTTCTATCTACAAGCACTTGGCTTGAGCTTTGAAGCCTCACCCGAATGACACTCGAGCTGCTAATAGCCGAGGATGTTGTAGTTAGAGTTGATGGTTTCACTTTTCTTGCTGATTTTGTTGTGGTTAATTTTGAACCAGACCTGAGAGTGCCTATTATTTTAGGGAGACCTTTCCTTCGCACTGCAAAAGCTCTCATTGATTTATATGAGGAAAAATTAACATTAAGAGTAGGAAGTGATGAACTTGTCTTTTATGCTGATAAATCTGAGAAAGGCAAGAATAAGCAATTTGCTCACGCTATTTCTGTCATTGATTTTTTAAAAGATGAGCCATTTAGTGGCAGTACTACTATTCATTCCAATGATCTTCCTCCTAGTTCTTCTCCGGTGAAGACTAGTGATAATCCTGAGGAGTTCACCGATGAACTCACTCTTCTTAAAAAAGGTGTTCAAGAAGAAAATTTTCAAGTTAATTCAAACCCTCTTTTTGAATTTGATGATAACTTCAACTCTAGCAACGTAAATCCTCTCTTTAACAAGAAGGATGAAGATGACGAAAACGAGAACTCTAACGTTTCAAATTCCGATGAGCTAGTTTTCCTTAACACATCCTTAACTGATAAGGTTGAGTGTTTTGATCCAGAGGACAATATTGATGAGATTGATGCTTTTCTAGCCATGGAAGTTTCTTCTAATTTTGAGGAAGGTTATTATGATTCAGAAGGAGACGTAATTTTTCTTGAGAATCTGCTTAGTGATGATACCACCCATAATCTCGCTCCCGAAGTGATTTTCGATCATGAACCAAAACAAAATGAATCCATCCATAATACTTCGATTACTTTTTCTCCAAGGAATGATCCTCTTCACCATGAGTTCGCCGGTGAACTTTTAACACTTCCTTCGAGGATTGCTAGAGAACATGAGGAATATCTTAGTCTTATGACATTGCTTTGTGAGATTTCAACTTCCCGGTCACCGGAAAATGTTCATGCTAATTCAAGTTCAATTATCGAATCTTGTATCCCCGTTGAGGATAGTGACCCCATTCAAGAAGAGATCGATATATTCCTTGTTCCGGGTGATTTAATTCCACCAGGTGTTGAAAATAATGATTCCGAAGATGAAGATAATTCTACTTTCCTCCCCGAAAATGAGTCATCTATCCTTGAACCATCATCTCCTCGTCCTCCGCCGGAACCACCAGACGTTTGCTTAATTTTATAGCTATACGGCCTTGAAAATGATGATGATTTTATCAAGGCAAGAAATTGTTTTATCCCTAAATGTTGAAGATGTCAATTCCTTCACATTTTTCATTTGGACTTTTCTTCCATCTTTCACCTACCCCGAGGATTCTCCTTTTATTCTCTCTTTCGGGAGTGAGGATCTCGTTTTTGACCCCGGCATCTTTGTTTTGCATTTTTCTTATCTAGAGCCGGTGGTGTTTTCAATGGAAGTTTCTTATTCCAAGTATTGCTCTCCCTAAGGACGAATGAATTCAGGGATCGAGTCAAGCTATGTGACTCGGTTACCAAAAACAAAGCTCTTCGTGGGAGGCACCCCATGCTTATCCATTTTTTATTTAGCTTCTAATGTATTGTGAGGAGGCTTGTACTCTTCTGTTCTTTGTGTTTGTTGTTTGTGCTTGTGATTATTTGCAGGATTGACCCAACTTTTCTGAAGACTCTCGTGTTCGGTGTTTTGTCCTAGTCCACTCGAGCTTCCTAGCCTTTGCTTGCCATTAGTTTGGGGAAATTCGATATCCTAAAGATTATTATCGTTTAACATTTATCTTTTAGCACACTTAATAAACGGCTTAAGATTTTTGTGTTACTTTCTTCATGTTTGAGTTATGCATTAGACTTTTTGAGTTCTAGTATGTGGTTTTTAAGACTTAGGCTAGGAAACATTGAGGACAATGTTTGATTCTAGTATGGGGTAGTATATCTTCGATATGATCTTACCTACTTTTACCCGTTGTTCTCACGTACCCTGTTTTCCCACCAAAATTTTAAAAAATATGAAAATTTTAAAATTTTCAAAAAATAAAATAAGTATTTTTTGTCACAATTTTGACTTTCTTGCTGGGTAAGAATAAGAGTAAATTTTGACTCGATCGAGCGTGTTGAGCTCTAGCTTGTTCCTTAACTTTTAGGCTAAGCATTCGCTAATTCGCGAAGAACGAAAAATAATAGAGTTAATTATAAGTAGGATGCTAAACAAAGATTATTTGGAAATCTTAAGAGCTCATGTATGTAACTTGTTGCTTTTTCTCCCATAAGCTCTTAATCGGATTAATATACGTGTTGTTTTTGACATTAAAAACTTAAATTAAACATTTGTATGTAATATATATAGCAAAAATTTTAGTCTTAGTTCAAATTTATACTTGAATTTTTCAAAAAGAAGTCTTCTTTAAATAAAAAAAATGATAAAATGATAAAAAACAAATATAATAATAAAAGTTGTGGGTTGATAAAAGTTTACTACCTCTTGCCGGCTCACAACCGATGTGGTAGTCTTCTAAAGAAAGCCCATAGTAAGAATAAAAATCCGAGACTGATAAAAGTTTGCTGCATCTTGCCGGCTCACAACCGATGTTGCAGCCTTCTAAAAGGTCGAGGGTTACAATTGCATAAATATCTAAATAATTAAGTATGAATTAATAAATTGACTTCTTTTTGTTAAATTCAAATATGCTTTTGCACTGGACTATTATTATTTTTAAGCTTGAATAAATCGTGAACTGTGAAGTTTATAAACCTAAGGTCCGTGAGTCCCGATACTAGTCTCTGCAGGGTGTCAAAAGCCTGGTCACTTAGCCGTAAGGTTGGGATGTGCCGAGATGAAAGTCGCTACATGAGATGATCTCGCCTTTAAACTCATTATTCTAAGGAGGAACGTAAAGCATAGTATGTCGCAAAAAGTTGATCCATGGTTGAAATTCAAGATAGCACACTCACTTAAGATATAATAAATGTCGGGAGTTAAAAAGTTGCAAATATGAGTAGTGCTAGCATCCTTACTGATATTTAACTATGATTTTGTTTTAAGCTTGGTTTGTATAAGTGAAAAGTCAGGAACGATGAATTTATCCTTTTTGGGGCATTCTCGGAATTGAAATGCATCTTGTTCTATGATCCCTAACAGTTATGGAAATAACGAAAGTCAAAATTATCGCAACTATATTATTAATATTAAAAAAAATGAAAAAAAGGTTTTAAAAAAAATGAGAAATCAGGGTGTTTTATAACTTGTGATCTCTTAACTTTCTCCACAAAAATCTTTGCTACTTTTCAAAGTTTTAGTTTGGGGAAGTTTTGAGGTATTTGGTTATAAGGCATATAACATTGCGTGAGGACACGCAATCGCTTAGTTTGGGGAATTTTGATATGTGTGAAAACACATATCCATTTTATATCAAAATAGACCCTAAAAAGAAAAAAAACTGTGCATAAAAGGCTTGTATATTGCTTGTTTTGTCTTTGTGATTGTGTAGGTGCGGATATTGCAAAAATCATAAGAAAACGGTTAAAACCGGGCAAACACGAACACGGGAACGGAAGAGCACGCAAAAAGCCGGGAGGAAGCTATCAAAGTCAAACCCTAGTCAAACTTCAGTCAACTTAGTCAACCCTTGGTCAAAGTCACAACAAGACAAAACCCATCTAATTTCCAAATCAGCCCTCAAGATAATCCAAATTGCAAAAATAGCCTTAAAGCCCTAACGGTGTTAACTTCTATTAAAAGAAGTTAACACCCGTTAACTATTATTTAACAAAAACCTAACACTCGTTAAATCCAAGCCCAAAGCCATAAAACCTTTACCCTAGCCCAAAACTTTACCCCAATAGCCCAAGTCAACTACCCAGTCAACTCCCTTACCCCTTCAGTTAGTTAAACTACTGTAGATCATCTCCCCCGATTTAACCATTCAGTCAAAATCATAGGGCTTTTACCAATTAAGGGGTAAGGAGGGCAATTCAGGTGTGATAGTACACGCTGGCAGGGTAAAATGTCATCCAAGCTCTCTCATTGGCCAATACCTACAAAGGAGGATCACGGATTAGCAAAAGAAACACACAAGGATGGATAATTTACACTAACCCTACTCTCAAAAGAAGCACAATCAAGCCTGACACACGGATGCCACGTTGGCAATCCGTGTGTCCCAAAATTTAATCTAACGGTGGACACTAGAGATCCAATGATGAGCAAGGTTGGATGGACAGGATTGGAGGAGCGTCTAACAAACTCAGGCTCCTAGAAGCTTCATCAACAGGCTATTTATAGCCTCACATTCTCACACACACGAAACAGTTAGTTTTTAGCTTTTAGATTTTTAGGAAATTTAGCTTAAGCTTTTAAGTTTTAAGTCAATGTAATTTTCATTTAAACTTTTGTAATTTTCTTTTAAGTAAGGTTTTCCATGCCGTTTTAGGTTATGAAATTTGTGTTTGATTTAATAATTTTGTCAATTGATCTCTATAAGATCTAGTGATTGTGTAAGGCACAATAAGATCTTATAATGCTCTCACAAGTCTATATGCTTGTGATGAGCTAAATTCAGTCCTATTAATTTTATTAAACACTTATATCAGCTTAATACTTTGATTATTGGACTCTTAAAATTATTGGACTCTTAAGCTAATGGAAGGGAAGCTAGCCATAGATGAGCTTCCAAGGACTTTTACTGGCTTATCTTTGATAATCCAGAGCTGTTGATAAGCTCTTTGAGCAAATTTTGCCTTTGATAAGCTAAGGTTTAAGTAAGTTCTCTATTTACTATTTTGTTTTTAAATTCCTAGCTTAAATTTGCTTATTATTTGCCTACTATGCTTATCTCGTTATTATTTGAGTTTATTCGCCTCTGTGTGCTTATTCATCATATTTAGCTATCTGTTTTAGCTTTTTATAGTATAGCTTATAATTTGTCTTAACTTGTCTTAAAAATTATAATAAAAAACCAAAAATAGTGTAGCTTATTGTTTACTGGTCTTATTATTATGCTAGGATTGCTTATTAGGCTTATTATAAATTGTGCATTATCTGGTTATCAAATTATGTTCATTAGATTTCAAGTTTGCTTGTTTATATGAAAGTTGCCATAGTTAAAGGGGTGTTTAGATTAATGAAGTTTGACCTTCATAAGTCAAAATAAGTTTGTGTTTTCAATTTGGTCAGCTTCATTTTCATAATTAAATAAGTTTTAAAAGGTTTTGATTCATTAGTTTATGTTAGAAAATTTTGAGGCTTATTCTCTTTGTTCTACATCAGGGGAATTTTCCTTTCCTTTCGCCTTGTTAAATTTTGATCATGCCTCATTGAAGCTGGGATCTTGTTTGTGTTGAGTTTGAACACACTCATTGAGAGTGTCTAGTGCAGGATTGATAAACTTGGTCACCTGCAATATTGGTTTTGCCTCTTTGCCATTTGCATCAGATGACACCACTGCTGTCTTAAATGCAGTGGTTTTTGATCATAAATTAGGATAGCTAAATTTGGTTTTTTGCTTTTAAAATCATTAGGGTTATTGTTAACAAAAGGTTAATATATGGTTTTAAAACTTGTTTTTCATATTTAAGCTTATTACATAGGATAAATCAGCTTTTAAAGTTCAATAAAAAAACCTCAAAAAGACAAAAACAGTAGTAACTAAAACTTAGCTTTTAAACTTAGATTTCTAGCTTATAGTATTAGTTTTTATCATTTATATTTGTAGCTTATTAATAGAGTAATTAGATTGCAAAAGCTCAGCTTCTGTCATAGCTTATTGAGTTTTTTTTAGCTTATTTAGATTTTAAGTTTTTAGTGCTTATTTCTGAGTTTGTCATTTAGATGGTTAAATTTAGTTAGCTTATAGTATTTTTAGCTTAAGTAGCTTTTCAAAATTAGTTGCTATACATTATTAGCTTTCCAGAACAGCTTTTAGAATTGAAATTGAGCTTAAATTGAGTTGTGTGCAAGCATTTAAATGAAAATTAGCTTTTTGGCCCTCAAAGGCTCACTTTCTGAAAACAGCTTCTTAAAAAGCTTTTAGTGAGCTTAATTTTGGTTTGAGCTTATGTTAGCTTTATTAAAGTTGATTAAAAAGAGTCATTAAAAACTTTGTGCTTTTAGTTTTACAAATTAAAAAAAATAAAAAAAGGGAGTTACTTCAGACTTGAACCCCCGACCTCATACACATAACCTTTATAACACACCACACACAAACAAACTCACTAACGCTGTGCCATTGGGTCTTTTTCATAAGACTCTTGCACAATCTATTTCTTATACTCATTTTCCCCTTATAAGCCTAATAAGCTGTTTTAGCTTATTTCGCAGCTTATTTGATAAGCTGTGCTTATAAGTTTATTTTTCCTAGGATTTAATTAGTATAAGCTAATTTCTGTAATTTTTCTAGAATTTTTAAAGTTCGTTTAGTATTTTTAAACATTTATTTTCGTTAAAAACTTTAAAAAATCATAAAAATTAGAAAAATAATCAAAAAAATATAAATCTCTTTTAGAAAATTTTCTTTTATCATAAAGTTCATAGGAAAATTAGTTTTGCTTTCGTAGGGTCCAAATTGCAAAATTTCATTTTTTAAAGAACGAGATTCGTTCCCATTTCATTTTTCTTGTTTTACGCTCATTCTTAACTCAGTTTTTTGTTCTAGTTTTCTTTAAACTTACTTTTTTATTCAATAGAGTTCCATTTAAAAGAAAATTTTAAGTTAGGTTTATTTTTAGTAATTTAGGGTTTTTGACCTTCATTTTTAGGGTCCCGTTTTGCGTTTTTAGTTAAATTTTGGTTTCCCGTTATTTGTTTTTATGCTTAATTGTTAGAATTTGCTAATTTTAATTGTTAGGAGTAGTTTATCAAATCATCTATTGGTTCCAATTCAAGTCATTGTCCGAGCATCAAACGTGAATTCAATTTCACAAGTCGTTGGGGGATAACGACCCGGGAATCATACTTCCCGGTTAATATACTTATTATATTTATATATATTTTTGTGAAGATTTTCCTCTTTTCCATTTGTACTAAAGGGGATAATTGGTTAATTTTCCATTTTATATTATATATTTTTTTATTACGTATAAATAGATTCCGAGAATCAATTTCCATGAACCATCTCTAATAAGTATTCCTTGAGCTCTATATGTTTCCTTCTTCTAGTTATGACTTCTTCGTTTGCTTTCCAAATATGCAAGGACTCATCATACTTGATCTTGATGTTTAATTACGAGTACTCCTTTAGCTAATTGTGCATCAATTAACCGTACAAAATCCGATATTGGCCAAGGTCATACAAGCAACAACCGTCTCTTCACCATTGTTAGATTGCAAACACTAAGGGTTCCATAACTTTTAGTTGAGTATTGTAGTGACGGTTTGCGCTTCGCGGGATTTATTTAGCAAATGCCACAATTATCACGCATGCTTAAGGAATTCACATCGTATACGAATATCACAACCAGATATTGTAGCTTTTCCAAGACTTACAATACAACAAATCATGGAATGTAATAAATATCTTTTAGCAACTTTTGTTCACCATTTTCCCTTGGAACAAAATAGAGCCCTTTCCTTTTATTCTTACACACGAACCATCTCCGAACTTACAAGTCCAATTTTATTTCTTATTTAGTTAAGAAATAGTAAGTGTAATTATCTTATCATGCGATGTTGACTATTGGTCAAAGTACCATACATCGTCTTTCATTCGGTATTTGATAGCTCTTTGGTCGGATTGATTATTTTATTTCATTCATGAAAGGAGTTCTTTAATATGGTCTCATCATAAGAACCCCCTTTCCTTCCATCATGATTTACATCTTGCTCTTGTGTCTCATAGGTTTTCCTCTTAGTCTTGTTTTTTATTGGTCATCTGAAATAAAAGTGTCCAAACTTATCACAACAGTAACACTTTATGTGTGAGCACGTGTTGCTCCTTTTGTTTACCCTTTTGCCAATTATCTTCATGGTTTTTCGAGGAGTCACGTTGACCTTGGTTTTGAGAGTTGCCTCGACCACGTCTGCTGCTCCTAGAGCCTTGACACACTTGAGAGTCACGAAACCACATCCTCTCCTTATGCTTGAGTCACTATCCCTGTTGGAATAATTCATCCTAGCATAAAGCAATTTCTCTTGAAAATCATTTGCCTTATCTTCTTGTTTGGCTCTTTCTTCGTACGCTTTCAATCATCCAACCACATCCTCGTAACCATCGTTTTAAGGTCTAAAATTGTTAAGGGCTGGCATCGATTTGGACTTGAAGTCTAGGAAGCTTGTGAGAAAATAACTTCTTAGCCACTTGTGTTCCGACATGACCCCCTACTTTTCCTCCAAGCATGGATGACTTAGAAGCAATTCCCAATAATTCGCATGGCATATGCGTCTATACTATCGTTATCTAACATCTTCATATTCTCAAACTCCATAATTAGGGTTTGAAGCCTCGCCTCCTTTACACGGTCGTCAATAAGGGTTTCGAGTTTTATTGCTTCACTCATTCCTTTTTGTGATTTTCAAATTACCGATTTGCAAACCAAGCTCTTCTGGAAATGATTGAAACAATAAACCTTTCACAATGTTATTTTTCTTGCTATTGGCTAAGCCTGGGTCTCTCCAATCCCAGATATCCATAAATTCAAAGAATACTTCCATAGCGTACTACATATGTGTAGTTATATTTAGACGTCAATATCGACATTGGAAACGTCAAATGCTAGTATCCTATTACATGAGTTTAAGGTTTTCCACCACCATCACAAAACCTTTTTCTTGATCGAGTATTATGTTTGTAATGGGAGAGCAATCTAGCCCATTACTACCACGGCTTAAATTCTTCATTGGTTCGTATTTAACACGGGTAGGCCTATCAACGGTTTCAAGATTGTTCCTACCAAAAAGCCAACTTTCCTATGAGACAATCCATAGGTCAAAGACTATTTCCAACTCACTTGATAGTAAAACCAAAAGATACAGACTGGTCAGAAACAAAACAAAACGCAATTAGTTTCTAATAGCCCAACAGCTCAAATCATTAGTTTTATACACGCTACTTAATTAAGTCCAGCTGATTTAGAATTTTCACGCAACTTAAAAACTACAACTCTCACTGGTTTTAAAGTCGACTTTTCAGTTAGTTTTGTTTTGGTAACCATGTTTCGACACCATAGGCGATTAATCTTACGGCGATTAGAACCCACAACCATACAGACTCAAAATATGATAGGGTTTTATTTAACCCTAAATCATTGTATCTAAGGTTCTCCTCTAACGTTGTTTCATATTGAGACTCTAATAAGCAGATGACGGATTGCTGATTGTATCCCATATTCGCAGCAACAATGTTTCACGATCCAATAACCTTTTCTTGATACCAATTGATGGTATATAAGAGGACCGCAACACAAAGCAGAACAAGAATAACATGACTTGAAAATAGATTAACATGAACACCAGGTGATATCCCTAAACAAGCAACATTTATTATTGGAAGGAATCTTGACTCAAAAACTTCATTTCAGTACAATATGAATCTCTACCCTTCATGGTATATATAGACTAACCTATACACGTTAGACTATAACTAATATTACATTAAACCTATTTTAAATAGATAAATACTAATAGATTAGGAATACTTTAGACTAGTTGAACTTGCACTCCAACTATGACTTCTGATATTTGACAACATGCATAAGGACATTATACAAAATTATCAAAATTTACGCCAACATCCGACAAGATTATGTAAATTGGTTGAATATAAGTCAAAATAAACATTTCATTTTTGGATTTCATATGAATAAAAAAATTTAGTTTGTTAGTGTGCATGGTGAAGGTGAAAAACGTTGGAAAACGTTTAGACCAATGAACTTTTACTACTTAATTACTAAAATGTGGTTGTTTGCTTCGCTGTCTTGATCAAAAAAATACCAATTTATCACATGCAAGAAGCAAAGTTGAATAAATGTGTACAATGTAGTATGTTGTTACAGGAAGTTATGAGAACTTAGGATCATGTTTTTAATTATAAGCTTTTCTCTACAATGGTTATAATAGATTTTAAAGTATAATACTTTCATAAGCTACAAAAATTTAATAGTAACTTTGAGTATCTTTTAAGAAATAGCGTTTTATTTTTTTATAAAATTTAGATCCCTCTCATGTTTAAATTGAACTTGAGAAGTCATGTTGAGTTTTTTTGTGAGTAAGAAAAATAGTAAAATCATGTATTTGTGAGGGTACTTTTTTTTAATAATAAATAATTTTTTCTCTCAAACAAGTCTAACATGAACTGTACATGCTTAAAACTTGAACATGAGAGGATCTAAATTTTATAATAAAATAAAACCTATTTCTTTACTAAGTTACTCAATGTACTATTTAATTTTTTGGAGCTTATGAAAGATTATACTTTAAAATCTATGATAACCTTTGTAAGAAGCTTATTATTAAGAAACATGATCTTAAGTTCTCATAAGCTTCTGTAACAATCATACTCATTGTACACGTGTTATCATCTTTGCTCTTGCATGTGATAAATTGTTTTTTTACAACAGCGAAGCAAACAACCACATTTTAGTAATTAAGTAGTAAAAGTTCATTGGTCTAAACGTTTTCCAACGTTTTTCACCTTCACCATGCACACTAACAAACTAAATTTTTTTATTCATATGAAATCCCATAAAATGAAATATTATTACTTTATTTCAACAATATACATAATCTTGTCGGATGTTGGAGAATTTTTGATATTTTGGATATGGCTTATGCATGTTGTCAAATATCAGAAGTCATAGTTGGAGTGCAAAAAGTTTCAACTCGTCTTATGTATTTCATAATTCTATTAGGTATTTTATTATTTTAAATTAGGTTTAATGTAATCTTAGTTATAGGTTCTAACGTGTATAGGTTTAGTTTATATATTACCATGAAGGGTTAGAGATTCATATTGAAATGAAATTGAAGTTCTGTGAGTCGTTTCTTCAGTAAAAATGTTGCATGGTTTAGGCGAGAACTGGTTGTTCAGTTAATCTATTTTCAAGTCATGTGATTCTTGTTTTTGCCCTTTTTGTGTTGCGTGTCTATGACTATTCATCAATTGGTATCAGAGAAAAGGTTAGTGGATTCGTGTAACATTGTTGATGCGTATATATGGGATACAATCAGCAATCCGGTCATATGCTATTAGAGATCTTAATATGTAATCAACGTTGGAGGGAGAACCTTAGATACAACGATTTGGTTAAATAAAACCATAATGATTTGAGTCTGTATGGTTGGGGGTTAAATCCCGTAGATTATTCGGCTCCTTTGTGGCGTAAACCATGGTTAACAAAACAAAATCTAACTTGAAAGCTCGACTTTTATAAACAGTGAGAGTTGTAGTTTTTAAGTTGCGTGAAAATTCTAAATCAGCTGGACTGTTTAAGTAGCGTGTATAAAACTAATGATTTGAGCTGTTGGGCTATTACAAACTAATTGCGTTTTGTTTTGTTTCTGATCAGCTTGTATCGTTTGGTTTAATATCAGTGAGTTGGAAATAGTCTTTGACTATGGATTGTCTAATATGATAGTTGGGCTTTTGTTTAGGACAATATGGGGAAACGTTTGATGGCCTACCCGATGTTTAATACGAACCAAGAAGAAATTTAAGCCGTGTAGTAATGGGCTAGATTGGCTCTCCTTTACAAACATATTCTCGATCAAGAAAAAGATCTGGGATGGTGGTGGGAGAAACCTTAAAACTGCATGTAAAGGATACTACTTTGACGTTTCAATGTCCGATATTGACGTCTATAAACTACACATATGGAGTATGCGTATGGAAGTATTTCTTGGAATTTATGGAGTCTGGGATGTGGTAGACCCAGGCTTAGCCAATAGCAAGAAAAATAACATTGTGAAAGGTTTATTGTTTCAATCATTTCCAGAAGACTTGGTTTTGCAAATCGGTAATTTGAAAACCGAAAAGGAGATGTGGGAAGCAATAAAGACTCGTAACCTAGGGACTGACCGTGTAAAGGAGGCGAGGCTTCAAACCTTAATTATGGAGTTTGAGAATATGAAGATGTTAGATAACGATAGTATAGACGCATATGCCGCGAAGTTTTTGGGTATTGCTTCTAAGTCAGCCATGCTTGGAGAAGTAATGTCGGAATAGGAATTACTATCAAAGAGGTCTTTTAAAGGGTTGTAACGTAAGATGTAGGGTAAAGGAAACACGATTGAGGATAATGGGGGGAATTTGACTGGTGGCAAGCTATTTATCTACAAGAATACATGTAAAAGGCGTTGCTAAGCTAAGACTCGACAAAAACTAGGATAAATATACACATCTATACATCAATCTCTTTCTTTTTCTTTTCTTGACTCCTTCTTGACATAAACATAAGCAAGATGACAGCCCGTATATTCTAATATATTTTTTTGTTTTTTTTAAAAAAAATTCTTCTCTTTTTTTATATACACTTTTGCCCTGCCATCTGCTGAAAATAAATAAATATACATGACTCAGGGTTAATAACAGCACCTCTATACTTGAGTTTTTAATACTAAAAAATAAACTAACTAATGACCTTAATTAGAAGAATCAATAAACAAAAAGCATATTAGATAAATATGGAGGTAATAGTTTGACTTTCATCCCCATTTCTCCATATAATAAAACTACGATGAATCCCAATCGTCCCAAAACTGTATACACTAACAATAGACTCGACTTAGCAACCAAGTAATCAAGTAAACAATTTACTGGGGTTTAACAATTATGATAACAATAATATACTAAAAATGAGTACATACAAGGAATGCTAAGGCGATTTGGGTGTAACATTTTGGTGGGGTGTAACCAATGTTCTCCATTAATAATCCGGAATCCACTAGAAAATTACAAGAACCGCGAAAAGGATATGCTTTGAGGGGTATACTAGGGGTATCTTGCACTAAAAATGAGTGCATAGCAAGTGTGTGGGGGTAGTTATATGACCGGTTAGATCATCATAACTATAACAAATGAAGGCTAAAAACAAGGGTTATCCTAATGCCTCTTATCACTTAGCAAATCCTAATCACACGAATGCGATCTCACTAGCGGTCTTGGGATGAATCGCTAAAGCAAGTTCTAGAATATATAATACTACTGATACACTCTCATAAGCATTAAAAATGAATGCTTTTATTCCTAAATATCTAGGGGCAAACCTCATATTTTAGGGGTGGAATTTTTGTGTGGTAGGTTTTTTGTGCTAGTCATATAACTCATATCCATGAGATGCTTCTAATACTATAATTTCACTGATATATGCAATAAAATATTTTTAAATTTAGGCTAAAATTACCATCCTAAACTATGTTTCGGTATATTACACATCTTTTTAAAAACAAAGCAAATGTAAATGAAAGAATAATTCCTAAGGCTTTTATTACCCCCTGCACTTATTTTGAACTTTGTCTCAAATGTTCTATGAGTACCCAAAAAACAAATAAAGGGAAGATAAATAAAAAGTGAGAGAAACTAATAGTCCCTTGGTTTGCTCAAATTCGGAGAAGAAACAAGATAAATTGGCTAAATTGTAAACCAAGAATCGTCCAAGTAAAAATCTAATGAACTTCTAGACTCCTTATTTAATATAACATGTAAATCAAAGACAAAAACAACTGTACCCAGAGTAAAATCGGTGAGAAATAATATACAACCCTATTAATCATAAATTAAAATCCTAAGAAAGCAATAAAGAGAGAATGTTAGTACTAATGTAATTGTGGCTTTCCGCAATAATCTACAAAATTAAAAATTCTGAAAATTAAACAAAAATAACTTTTTAAAAATTTGAAAAAACGCGAATTTCTCCACTACAGGGCTCACGTCGTCAGGAATTAATCCTGACGCCGTCTCTACGCACTAAGAATTTTTGCGTTTTCGTTTTCTGAAAAAAATTCTGCAAAAATAACCTATTAATGATTTCCTAGAAAAATTTATTGCATAAGCTATAAAAACGGTTAGTACAACCATATGACTTAAAACAAACAAATAAAATATAAAAGTGAGAATTAACTTAAATTATTTATTTTACATGTTTAAAATGGTTCTTAAAATTGGATATTTTCCATGCCTACAAATTAGTTTTGAAAATAACTTTTGTTACAATTAAGTCGTGGTTAAAGACATACATAGCCATGTTACATATAAGACAATAATTGAAATTGAAAATTATTGACACTCTAAAATGCATTTAATATAATATTGGGTTGCCTCCAATAAAGGCTTTTCTTTATTAAAGAGGTCTTCTAGCTAGACTCAGGAATGTCACTCTCCTAGGTTATTTCGTGAATGCTCACATGTTCGCGTGTGAGCCATTCTTTCATATCATCATTTACTTGGTATTCGGGGCCTAGATTTAATGATTCTTGTATATTTACTTGTTCTTTTCATAGGGGTACCTAAGTCTGCTCATTAAATCTCGGTGGCTAAGCACTAGTATAGGTGGAACTTTACTCCATGAAAAGTCTTTACGCCTAGGTATCGTGCGAGGCATCCGAAAGATATAAGTATCAAAGATCCTAGTAAATGAAATCAAACTCTTAAGACAATCATATTCTAATTGAGTAACAGATCTAAAGGGCCTTCCCATCACAACTTCTGACATATCGCTTATGATAAATTCCCCTATGTCTTCTAATACTACGAAATCTGTAACATAGGTGAAACTTTCAACAAATACATAAACATCCCTAACAATAGCTACCAAGTTCCTTCCTGTACTTCGAGTCCTTCTACCATTATAGTGTTATAGGCCTTAAACGTAATAATATTCATTGGCAAAAAGGGATCAAAATAAGTAACAAACTTCCTAAAACCGATCATGCACGGGAATGTTAAGTCATCTCTTTCAATACTAAAAATTATCCTATCATGGTAGAAATTTCCTGCATTCCCATACTTATTTAATTCAATAAGAACTTCTCTGTCATCCAACTCCTCATCCGAATCAATAAAGGGAGAAACAAGAGGTGTACCTACAAGTTCATTTCTGGATTCTAAGTCATCCAATTCAAACACATCAGTTGGGTTCATAAAATCATTGAGCAGTTGCTCAAAGGGGACATGTGGTGGTATTATAATCTATGTGTGGTTGATATTCTCAAAACAAGAATCAATCATGGCAGAGATTATACGGAGATCATTGAGCTCTTGGGTAATCATAGGGCGGAGTCCGTTTGGTGGGATGGGTACAAATAGATTCGCGTTCTCCATAATGAAAATTACAAAACAAATAACATAAAGAAAAAGATATACTAAAAGAAATCTAACCTAAAAAGAAAAAGAAAATATCACATGATAGGAATCTAGAGAGTAGACCTAAGCTAGATAGAATCCAAAACCTAGACTATTCCCCGGCAGCAGCGCTAAAAACTTAATGCGGTGGGTTGCAACACAGAAGTTTTACATCCCTCCTATGAAGAGTACCTAATAGTTGTAGTGTAGTATAGGTAAGACTCGGGGGGTTATTATCGTTCTCTAGGGGAATAGTTTGGGTAGGCTCGAATTGTATGTTTACTAAGGTCTAAAGGTTGATTAAAGATTATTTTTGTATTTTTATATTTTTTAAAAAGAAAGTAAATCTCTGGTTTGAAGAGGGGTTTGATTAAACTACAAAATTAAACTACTCCTAATTATGCAAAAAATTAAATTGATGGAAAACTCGTATGGTTAAACAAACGTGTTTACCTAATCATGCACTACTTGCTAGTTGTTTTCTCTAATTTTATTGCCCGTCACCCTTTTTAATGTAATGTGTAAGTATTCCTTAATTCAGCAGAAGGTTGGTCAAGTCTGATATCTACGTGACAACCTAGATGGTGGTTACCTGCAGATACTGCTCACGTCTAATAGTAAATTCGCGCGCAATAAATACTTAATTCGGAATCCACCCAAAGGTGATCTAGATATGAAGATCTAATCACAGGTATCCTCTAACCTAGTCGGGTTTCCTTAGACGTCTATGCTATGATATAAAGATCAAATAGCTAGGTTTCTAAAGCCTAACGCGCACACCATTAACAAGAAGCACCAATAAAAGAGAATTAACAACTAAATTTCATGCAATCATAAGTAAACACATATAGATTTAGCCAAGCATGTTAATTGATAGCGAAGAATAATTAATCAAACAACATATAGACATATTGAATAATTAAAAGGGTTAAGAACTTCACTTCAATTAAACATAGAGTTACAATGAGTATCAAAGTGTTAAAAACCCTTAAAAATCGACCAATATCTCTGCTACAAATTTATCCAACGATTCCTCTACATTTTTCCACCCAAAAATATGAAAAATATGGTTTGTATAGATAGGAAATCGGTTCTAACAGCGTCGCTAGGGTTTCCTGACGCTGTCAGCCCGCCGAATCTTCTAAAGGCTTCTCTTTGTCAGTCATTGTGACGGTGTCACAAGTCATGGTGATTCCGTCGCCCTTCACTCTTGACGGTGTCATACCAATTTCTGACGTCGTGTCTACGCTCTAAGAAGTCATGAACTTGATTAAAAGCTTTACTTTCTAGGCACTTTTTATGAAGGTGACAGAATGGAAGTCGTGAGCTTGAAGTGTTTTGTTTTTGTCCAGTTTCTTGCCAAATCAAGCCCAAGTCACGTGCTTTTTTTCAAATGCTTCCCAAATGCTCAAACATCAAAAAGAAACGATTAAGTATAATATTTAGGCATATTTACATGATTTCAGGGGTTAAATGTCCCCAAAAAAGTGTATATAATGATACCTCATCACTCACTAAATCAATATAATACAAAAACTTTAGAAAAATGTAAATCAAATTGACAATCTATTTGAAACACTATAAAAGTTTCAATAACATTTTTGGTCTTTTATGGTTGTGGATGATTAGTACAAGTCATTTTATTATGAGCATTTGTCTTCTTTTTGTTATGAGCATTGGTCTTCTTTCTGCAACTTGTACGTATCTCTCTTATGCCTCAAGTTGTCTTCAGCTGCATTCTCTTTTGTGCCTAATAAACATTATTCTCTCAAACACATATTACAATAAGAATCTGTAAATCAAGATTATGAATTATTATCAGTCATCATCTCACATGTAAATTGTTTAAAGCATGTGCATAAAATATGTAACTAATCACATGTGAATAATTTTTCATTTATATTTCATGCAAATCCACATGTAATTATCAAATATATTTAAGCAATCAGTAATACTTTCAATTACAAGAACACAAGATTTAAAATATAATCACATGTGATTTAAAATACAATCACACATGATTTTACAATTTGAACAAAGTAATTTTTCTACAAAATATGTATAATCGAATGCGATTTAGTATATGCATATTTTTAAGAAATAAAATGATTAACTTTGACTAATCGTACAATAAAAAAGAGTAATCATGTGTAATTTCCCCTTTCTGCGAACCAAATGGAATCACATGTAATTTTACCTTACCTATAACAGCAACAACAATTGCATCTTCTTCTAGATCTAGATCTGAAACTAGTTAATCCATAACCTCGTTTAGACATATTTTCGTCATCAACAACCTCTTTTTCTTTCAAACTTTATTCATATAACTGATTAATATCCATATCTATCTAACTTGTATCAATTGCTCGATTCGGACCTGATATGTGTGAAAACACATATTCATTTTATATCAAAATAGACCTAATAAAGACCAAAAACATAATAAAAATGGCAAAGATATGCATGTTTTTGTGTTTTGTATGTACAGGTATGGATAAAGCAAAAACCACAAGAAAACGGTTAAAACCGGGCAAACACGAACACGGGAACGGAAGAGCACGCAAAAAGCCAGGAGGAAGCTATCAAAGTCAAAAAGTCAACTCTCAGTCAACTAAAGTCAAAGTCACAACAAGACAAAAATCCCAAAAATACCAAACCCGTCCCTCAAAGTTAACAAAAATAATCCCTAAAAACCTAACGGTGTTAACTTTTATAACTTAAAAAGTTAACACCCGTTATTTCTTTATAACACAAAAACCAATCCAAAGCCCGGGCCCAATCCAATTCACCCGGCCCAAAACCCTTTATATAAAAACCCCGGGTCAACAACAAGTCAAACACACCCATTTTACCCCTTCAGTTAAAACGAGCGGGAAAAGTAGTTATCTACTGTTCACCGTCTCCTCCATTAACCCTCTCAGTCAAATCATGGGGCAAATCCCAATTAAAGGACAAAAAGGACAATTCATGGGATCTAGTACACGCTGGCAAAATCTTACATCACCAAACGCATTTCATTGGTTGATCTCTTCAAGATATCCAATCCCAATGTGGAAAAAAGACAACGGTTGGATGATAAGAAAGCACAAGAGAGATGGGAATTTACACTTGTTACACTCTCAAAAGAAGTACAAGCTGTCTCAATCACGGATTGCCAAGCTGGCAATCCATGTGAGATAAGATGTGATCCAACGACTAATATTTCTCTTCCAATCATTGAGAGGATGTACGGACAAGATTGGAGAAGCCATATCTGCCCCAAGAGGCCTAGAAGATTCAGAAGATGGCTATAAATAGCCCTTCACTCCTCACACACAGTGATCTTTTTCTTTACCTAGTTTTTATCTTCTAGATTTTTAGGAAATTTAGCTAAAGTTTTAAGATTTAAGTAAATGTAATTTTCATTTAAACATTCGTAATTTTCTTTTCAAGTAATGTAATCAAGCTTTTTAGTTAATGAAATTTGAGTTCTCTTTAATAAATTTGTCAAAAGCTCTCTTTAAGCTCTAGTGATAGTGAACGGATCAATAAGCTCTTATAAGCTCTCACAAGTCTATAAGCTTGTGATTGAGCTCAATTCAGTCTTTAATACACTTAAATATTAAAATCAGCTTAAAACTTAAATTATTGGATTTGTGAGCTTTTGGAAGGGAAGCTAACAATGGAAGAGCTTCCAAGGACTTATACTGGCTTATCAATGATAAGCCAGAGCTGTTGATAAGCTCTTTGGGCATCTTTGCTTTTGTTTAGCTAAAGCACACTGTAAGTTCTCATTTATTTCCTTTGTCTTTAAATTTCTAGCTTATATTGCTTTAGTTACTTATATAATTGCTTATTAGTTGCTTATCTGTGCTTATCTATATGTCTTTTATGCTTGTTAAGACCTCCCCCCGCTTTTCATAATCTGTCTTTTGATTTTATAGAATAGATAGTTAGATTCTCATATGCTCTTTAAATCTGTCAAAAATCAATAAAAACCAAAACAATCTTAGCATAACTATTAGATCTTAGTTTAATAGCTTAATTGATAGTTAAAACAGTTTATTTAAGTCCTAATATAAGCTAGTTGTTTATCTGGTCTTTTAAAGTTTTGAGTTTTATTAAGTTTTTCTTAATTAACTAGCAAAATAAATTTCACAAGTCTTAAGAGTGTTTGGATTATGATTGTTTGGATCCCTTAAAAGTCAAAACCGAGTTGAGTTCATTGCTGAGGTCATTTTTTAAAATCACCATAAATCAGAAGTTTAATAGATATTTAAAGGTTAGATTTAAAATCTAGAAAAGGTTTTTAGGCTTATTTCTATTCTCCTGCACTAGGGGAGTTTGTTTTCAAAAAGCTAATAAGAGAATTTTGAATCCAAGCTCTTGTGAGCTTGGATCTTGTTTGTGTGGTGTTTAAACACACTCATTGAGTGTGTCTAATGCATGTTTGACATACTTAGTCACCTGCATTTGTGTTTTGCACCTTTGCAAATTGCACCAGCAGTAGTAACAGCAGTTACTACTGCTGTCCCTTTTCATCTGCTTTTAAGCTAGTTTAACTAGGTTTTAGGTTTTACAATCGAATAAGCTTTTAGTTTAGATATAGGATAAGATAGTTTAAAACTTGTTTTCAATTTCTAGCTTATTACTTAGATTTAATTTATCCTTAAAAGTTCATCAAAAATCTCAAAAAGCCAAAAACAGTATTAACTAGAACACTAGCTTTTAAATTTTGATTTCTAGCTTTTAGAATTTGTTTTTATGATTTTGATTCATAGCATATAAGTAGATAGATAAGTCTTCAAAAGCTTAGAATCTGAAATAGCTTATTGTGTTTTATAGCTTATTAAGTTTTTAAGCTTTGAGTTTTCTTTGCTGAGTTTGCCTCCTAGATCATAGAATTTAGATAGTTAAATGTGTTATTTGGATTGTTAGCTTATCAAAAGTAGATTCTCCACATCATAAGCTTTCTTAAACAGCTTTTGTTTTTAAAATTGAGCTTATAATGAAATGTGTGCAAGCCTTTTAGTGAATCATAGCCTTTTAAAGCTCAAAAGCTCACTTACTGAAAACAGCTTATTAATAAGCTCTTTAAGAGCTTATTTTTGAGTTTCAGCTTATAGTCCTTTTATTAAAGTAGCTTAAAAAGTTGTCCTCTACAACTTTTCTTCTTTAAGTTTTTCATAAAAACAAAAAAAAAGGAAGTGGAAGTCGGGGGTGAGCAAGACTCGAACCCCCGACCTCAACACCTCAACCTTTTATAAACACACACACACCCCACTCCTTACCGCTGTGCCCTTGGGTCTTTTTCATAAGACCCTGGCACATTCTATTCTTTATATACAATTTTGGCCAATAAGCCTTATAAGCTGTCAAAGCTTATTTCGCAGCTTATTTAATAAGCTGTGAACTCGGGCTTATTTTTCCTAGGATTAAGTAGGTCTAAGCCAATTTTTCTCTGTCATTTTTTCCTAGATTTTTAGATTCATTTTAGTATTTTAAAACATTTTAATTTCAATAAAGAAACCTTAAAAAAATCATAAAAATAGAAAAATAATCAAAAAAAAAAATAAAAATCTTTTTAGAAAATTTCTTTATCCAAAAGTTCAATAAGGAAAAATAAGTGGTTTCGTAGGGTCTAAATTACAGAATTTCGTTTTCTAAAGAACGGGATTCGTTCTCATTTTCGTTTTTTTTTTCGTGTTTAACAACGTTCATTTCAACTCCGTTTTTGTTCTAGTTTTCTTTAAACTTACTTTTTAGTCAAATAGAGTCCATTTAAAACAAAATTTAAGTTAGTTTTATTTTAAAGCAAATTAAGGTTTTTTTGGACTCATTGAAGGGTCTCGTTTTGCGTTTTTAGTTAAATTTTGTTTTCCCGTTATATGTCTTCATGCTTAATTGTTAGTATTTGTTAATTTTAATTGTCAAAAGTAGTTAATCAAATCAACTATTGCTTCCCATTCAAATCATTGTCCGAACAACAAGCGTAGTTTCAATTTCACAAATCATTGGGGAAAACGACCCGGGGAATCATACTTCCCGGTTATCATATGTATTATATTATACTATATATATATTTGTGAAGAGTTTCCTCTTTACCCTTGTCCTCAAGGGTAAATGGAATTTTCAAGTATTTAAATATATATGATTTTAAAGCGATCAAATTTTTGGCGTCGTTGTCGGGGATTTGTGTTACGATTCTCTCGTTTGAAGTTTGTTGATTGTGTTTTGAAGAACCTTTCGTTTTCGGAAGTTGCGCTTTAAAGAAAATCAAAAATAATAAAAAGTAAAAAAAAAATATTTTTCTTTTCTTTTTAGTATAATTAGAAGATTAAAACAAAAATACAAAAAAAATATTTGTTCTTTCAATTTAAAAAATAAATCTAAGGGGGTTTTTTTTGGTAAAAGGGAACACCACAAATAATACCTTCAATTGAGGATTATCCATAATAAGTTCCAACTCGAATCAAGATTTCAAAACTTGTCATTTGTGTCATTTACGAAATATGACTCACCTTAAAAAGTAAAATTTTTAAGAGCTACCGTGAAGTAAATTTGATTATTTGGTTTAAGTTGTATATCTCGTTATCCATTAATTTAGTTTGTCTAAAAAAATATTAAAAAATTGAAAAAAAAAATTTAGTTTAAATTTTCTTTTTCTACTTTGTGCATGCGACTCCGTTCTCAAAACACCGCATCTGAAACAGTCAACAACGGAAACAACCGGATGGTAACTCAACCATTTCATGTTAGAAGAACCTTTTTGTTAATCCTCCATAGTTCTGATGGCTGATACCGACTATGGCACAATTGCTCCAAAGCACCCACCGAGGTGTACGAGATGACAATGTAATTCCCGAAATCATTGCTAACTTTGAGTTAAAGCATGGTTTGATCAATCTTGTTCAAAACAAACAGTTTTTCGGACATGATAAAGAGGATCCACATGCTCACATCCGTTATTTTAATAAAATCACATCATCATTGCGATACCACGTTTATCCCGTAGCACGTCAATTAAGCTTATCTTTTTTCTGTTTCTCTTTAAGGTATCAAGACCCGGAGTTTGGCTAGAAAAAGAACCTCCTCGATCAAATTTTGACATGATATGATCTAGTTTCAAAATCATTAATCAATTCTTTCCTCCTTCTAAAAACGACAAATCTCGTAACGAAATCTCAAGATTTCAACAAAGATTAGACGAATTCGTATTTTTATGAGGCTTGGGATCGATTTAATGACCTTCTTCGAGCATGCCCACATCATGGATTTTCAAAACTACATCAGTTAGATACGTTTTACAATGCTTTGAATGCTAATGATCAGTTTGAATTCTGTCAGCTGGTGGAAACTTTTTTTGGATAAGGAAGCCGTTCGGTGAAGCTTGAGAATTAGTCGAGAGCAAATCAAGGTTCGTAATTCACAAACAAGGAAAAACAGTCGTTGCTAAAGTGAGTTCCGAATATCTCTACTCCAGGAAGTTCACCAGATGATGCTGCTCTTAGTAACCGAAGTCTTTGACTTAAAGATTTGATGAAGACTATGCTTATCACAAACAAAAATACCCAAGCTCCGCAACGTAAAAGCGGGTCGAGCAGAGTTTTGTGTAACTTTTGGAGGTGCCTCACCCTTATAAAAAACTGTCCCAGCCACCGGATGGCAATGTTTATATCAAGACAACATTCAAGAACAAACGTTTTACAAGCTCTGCTGGGCCAATTTTAATCAATGGAAATTCCAATTCAGACCTCCCATTGTTTCGACTCAATCCGCCCCCTGGTTTTCCTCCGATTCAAACAATCAAACCGTTTCATCCACATCAAGAATAATTTTCAACCAAAATCAGGAACCAATATTACAATCAAACCGTGGAAGTAACTTCAACCAAAGACAAGTTACCAACCTCCGACGATTCAACCACACTCAGTATTATCAAGCTCCTACTCCGCAAATGCAAGGTGTTTCAAAGACCGAACAATGAGAATATGTCAAGGCTAATGAGCGTTTGTTTTATGAAATATGCAAATCAAGGTCAAGGTTTTACAAAAAACCAATACAAATTTAACATAAATGCTTCTAAGGTTCTATAACTTTCCAACACCGCTTCGTCTCCAAATTCAGGAACACTAACAATTCAAACCGTACTAACCCTCAGTGAGCATGTCCAAGCTAAATTACTAACCACACGAAGAGTAAAACTCTGTGAAGGACCTTCAAGACTCCTCTTGTTCCTACACCCGTTGTTTCTACTCCTCTAAAGGAACCCGAACAAAACCCGGAGACGTCAATGGACAAAGTGCAAAAATCCAGTTCAGAAAATACCGCACAAGTCCCACCTCCGGAGGATCATGATTCCATTTTTATTGAAATTCCGAAACCAAAGGCTAAGAAAACTGTTCAAGAGCCTAATTCTCCAGAGCCTAATTCATATCAACCTAAACTTCCATACCCCGAGAGGATGAAAGTAAGAGAGAAAGATAAACCCAGTGCTCAGTAGAGCAGGTTTATGAAGTTGTTTAAACAACTACGTTTAGAAATTGGTTTAAAAGATGCTCTCATAGAAATGCCGAAATTCAACAAATGGTTAAGCACTTTATTGAGAAACAAAGAGAAACTTGAAGAAATCGCCATCACAACCGTAAATGATGAATGTTCTGCTATCATCTTGAACAAAGTTCCCGAGAAGCTCGAAGATCCCGGAAAATTTCTTATTCCGTGTGCTCTACAAGAACTTGATAGGACTAATGCTTTAGCCGATTCTGGAGCTAGCATAAATCTTTTGCCTCATTCTATCTACAAGCAACCTTGCTTGGAGCTTTGAAACCCACCCGAATGACACTCGAGCTTGCTAACCGTTCCGTTACGCACCCAATGGGTATAGCCGAGGATGTTGTAGTTAGAGTTGATGGTTTCACTTTTCTTGCTAGATTTTTGTTTGTGGTTAATTTTTGAACCATACCCGTGATGCCTATTATTTTAGGGAGACCTTTCCTTCGCACCGCAAAAGCTCTCATTGATTTATAACGAGAAAAATTAACATTAAGAGTAGGAAGCGATGAACTTGTCTTTTATGCTGAAAAATCTGAGAAAAGCAAGAATAAGCAATTTGCTCATGCTATTTCTGTCATTGATTTTTCGAAAGATGAGCCATTTAGTGGCAGTACCACTAATCATTCTGATGCTCTTCCTCCTAGTTCTTCTCCGGTGAAGACTAGTGAAAATCTTGAGGAGTTCGCCGATGAACTCACTCTTCTTAAAAAAGGTGTTCATGAAGAAAATTTTCAAGTTTATTCAAGTCCTCTTTTCGAATTTGATGATAACTTCAACTCCAGTAACGAAAATCCTCTCTTTAACGAGATAGATGAAGATGTTGAAAACAAGAACTCCAACGTTTTAGATTCCGATGAGCCAGTTTTACTTAACACACCTTTGTCCGATAAGGTTGAGTGTTCCGATCCAGAAGACAATATGATTGAATCGAAGCTTTCTAGCCATGGGTTTATTCTAATTTTAAGACGGTTATTTCGAGTCAGAAGGAGACGTAAATATTTTCTTGAGAATTTGCTTAGTGATGATACCATCCATAAATCTCGCTCCCGAATGGAATTTCTTGAACATGAACCACGAAAAAAAAATGAATCCATCCATAATACTTCGATTACTTTTTCTCTAGAGTGATCCTCTTCACCATGAGTTTGCCTGTGAACTTATTACACTTCCTTCGAGGATTCTAGAGAGCATGAGGAATATCTTAGTCGTATGACTTTGCTTTGTGAGATTTCAATTTCCCGGTCACAGGAAAATGTTCATCTGCAATCCAAGTTCAATATCTGAGTCTCTATCCCGTATCTCTTATCCCCGTTGAGGATAGTGACCCTGTTCAAGAAGAGATCGATATATTCTTGTTCATATGATTTAATTCCACCAGGTGTTGAGAATAATGATTCCGAAGATGAAGATAATGAGTTACCTAACCTTGATCATCAAGACAACCCGTCATCTCCTCGTCCTCCTCCGGAACCACCAGACATTTGTTTAAATTTTAAGCCCGATACGGCCATGAATGATGAAGATTTTAACCAAGGAGAAATTGTTTTATCCCTAAATGTTGAAGATGTCAATTCCTTCACATTTGTCATTTGGACTTTTCTTCCATTTTTTACCTACCCCAAGGATTCTCCTTTTATTCTCTCTCTCAGGAATGAGGACCTCATTTTTGACCTCGGCCTCTTCGTTTTGCATTTTTCTTATCTAGAACCGGTGGTGTTTTCAATGGAAATTCCTTATTCCAATTATTGCTCTCCCTAAGGACAAATGAATTCAGGGATCGAGTCAAGCTATGTGACTCGTTAAAAACCCCCCCTCCCCCCCTCATCCCACCCAACCCCCCCCCATCAGCTCCCCCCCCCCCCCTCCGCCCCCCACCAAGGCCCACTCGTCGCCCCCCCACACTCTCCCCCCCCCCCACTCAACATCCTCCCCCCTCCGCGCCCAACGCGCCGCCGCCCCCCAACCACCCTTCCACCCCCCCCCCTATCCCATACCCCCCTGCCCCCCCCCACGCACCACCCTCCTCTCGCCTCTCTCCCTACCCTCCCTTCCCAGCCCCTCCACCCCCCTCCCCCCCCACCCGCCCCCCCACCACCTCCCCCACCCCCACACCCCCACTCTTAACCCCCCCCACCCCCCCCCCCCACCTCCAAAAATAAAGCGCTTCGTGAGCACCATCATTCTTTAACCATTTTCTAATTTTCTTTCTAGTTACTAATAAGTGTAGAGGAGGCTTGTACTCTTCGTTTTTTGTGTTTGTTGTTTGTGCTTGTGATTGTTGCAGGATGATCCCAAATTTTTCTGAAGACGTCTCGGTTCGGTGTTTGTCCCGGGTTCAACTCGAGCTTCCCCTGGCCTTTGTTTCAATTAGTTTGGAGGAAATCCCAATATCCTTTATCTTATCGATTCAAGTTTAAATCTTTACAAAATTAATAAATCGGCTTGATTTGCGTAGAGACCGCTCCTTAAACATTGATGGGGGGACAATGTTTTCGGTTTTAGTTTGGGAAGGGAATCTATCGATTTGATATTACCCTACTTATTGGTTTTGTTCTCAATACCGTTTCCCCACAAAAAGAAGCAAAAATACAAAATATTAAAATTTATAAGTATTTATTGTGTAGAAAAATATAAAAAAAATAAGTGTTTTTATGTCACAAATTTTAACTTTCATCTGCTGGGTAATAATAAGAGTAAATTTTAAACCCGAATCGAGCGTGTTTGAGATCTTAGCTTGACCTTAAACTTTTAGGCTATAAGCGTGGTCGTTAAATTGCAAGAACGAAAAATGATAGAGTTAAGTATGAGTATGATGCTAAAAAACAAAGATTATTTGGAAAATCTTAAGAGCCTCAATGTATGATCTTTGTTGCTTTTCTCCCATAAGCTCTTAACCGGATTAATATACGTGCTGTTTTTGGAAATTAAACTTAAATCAACAATTTTTTATGTAATATATAGTAAAAAATTTAGTCTTAGTTCAAATTTATACTTGAATTTTTCAAAAAGAAGTCTTCTCTATATAAAGTTAAGTAAAAAAAATATGAATGATGATAAAATGATAAAAAATATAATAATAAAAGTTGTGGGTTGATAAAAGTTTACTACCTCTTGCCGGCTCACAACCGATGTGGCAGTCTTCTAAAGAAAGCCCATAGTAAGAATAAAGATCCGAGACTGATAAAAGTTTGCTGCATCTTGCCGGCTCACAACCGATGTTGGCAGACAAGGCGGTTCTTCTAAAAGGTCGAGGGTTTGCAATGCAAAATGTCCTAAATAAGATTTAAATTAACTTAATAATTGACTTCTTTTTGTAAAATTCAGAATATGCTTTTGCACTTTGACTACTCTATTTTAAAAGCTATGAATATCCGGAAAACCTACGAGTATTTGAAACCTAAAGTCCGTGAGTCCCGATACTAGTCTCTGTGGGGTGTCAAAAAGCCCTGTTCACTTAGCCGCAAGGTTGGGGAAATGTGAATGTGCCGAAAGACGAAAGTCGCAACATGGATGATCTCGCCTTTAAACACATTATCTACAGGTTGAACGTAAAGCATAGTATGTTTGCAAAAGTTGATCCAGTGGTTGTAAATTCAAAATAGCCACGTAACTTAAATAAATAAATGTCGGGAAATAAGAAGATCAGAATTGCAAATATTAGTAGTGTTAGCATCTTACTGATATTTAGCTTGTGATTTTGTTTTAAGCTTGAGTTTGGATAATGAAAAGAAGTCGGGAACGATAGATTTAATCCAATTTGGGACATTTCTCGATCCGAAATGCATCTTATTTTATGATTCCTAACAGTTATGAAAATAACGAAAGTCAAAATAACATCAATAAAAAAAATATGAAAAAGAGGTTTTAGAAAATGGGAAATAGGGGTTTTTTATAACTTGTGATTTCTTAGCTCTCAACAAAAATCTTTTCTACTTTTCAAAGGTTTATTTGGGGAAGTATCGGAGTATTTAGGTTATAAGGCATGTAGTAATTGCGTGAGGGACACGCAATCGCTTATTTTAGGAATTTTGATATGTTGAAAACACATTCCATTTTTTATTATCAAAAAAAACCCAAATAAAGACCAAAACATAATAAAAATGGCAAAGATATGCTGTTTTTTGTGTTTTGTATTGCATGTACGGATAAAGCAAAAAACCATAAAAAACGGTTTAACAAACAAGCAAACACGAACACAAGAACGGAAGAGCACGCAAAAAGCCGGGAGGAAGCTATCAAAGTCAAAAAGTCAACTCTCAGTCAACTAAAGTCAAAGTCACAACAAGACAAAAATCCCAAAAATACCAAAAACAGTCCTTCATAAATTTCTAAATTGCAAAAAATAACCCTTTAAGCCTAACGGTTTGTTATCTCTTTATATATTAAGAGATAACAAACACTGTGTACTATTTATAACCAAAACATTCCCTTGGCCCAATACCCACATCCCGTATAACCTAGCCCAAACCCAAGTCAAAACACCCGTCAAAATTTACTCAAACGTATAACATGGTAAAAAATAAGCGGGAAAAGAGGTTTGTACTGTTCACCGTCTTCCTCATTTTACTACAAGCACAAAACAAAGGGCAAATGGTAATTAACTATGCGGATGGGTAATTCAAGGGTTAAGGAACACTTGGGGCAAAGTTATTCATCATCAAACGCACCCTATTTGGCCAATCCTATGTGAAGAATGACACTTGGATGATAAGAAAGCACAAGAGAGATGGGAATTTACACTTGTTACACTCTCAAAAGAAGCACAAGTTGTCTCAATCACGGATTGCCAAGCTGGCAATCCATGTGAGATAATATGTGATCCAACGACTAAGATTGCTCTTGCCAATCATGAGAGGATGTACGGACAAGATTGGAGAAGCCATATCTGCCCCCAAGAGGCCTAGAAGATTCAGAAGATGGCTATAAATAGCCCTTCACACTCACACACATGTGATCTTTTTCTTATCCTAGTTTTTTAGCTTTTGAGATTTTTTAGGTAATTTAGCTAAAGTTTTAAGTTTTAAGTAAATGTAATTTTCATTTAAACGTTTGTAATTTTCTTTTCAAGTAATGTAATCAAGCTTTTTAGTTAATGAAATTTGAGTTCTCTTTAATAAATTTGTCAAAAGCTCTCTTTAAGCTCTAGTGATAGTGTACGGATCAATAAGCTCTCACAAGTCTATAAGCTTGTGATTGAGTTCAATTCAGTCTTTAATACACTTAAACCTTAAAATCAGCTTAAAACTTTGATTATTGGACTTGTGAGCTTTTGGAAGGGAAGCTAACAATGGAAGAGCTTCCAAGGACTTATATTGGCTTATCATTGATAAGCCAGAGCTGTTTTGAAAGCTCTTTGACAATCAATGCTTTTGTTGAGCTAAAGCAAGCACTGTAAGTTCTCATTTATATCCCTTTGACTTTAAATTTTTAGCTATTTTGCTTATGTACTTATCTATTGCTTATATTTGACTTATCTGTGCTTATCTATATGTCTTTTATGCTTGTTAAGTAGCTTTCATAATCTGTCTTTGATTTTTATAGATTAGATATTAGATTTCTCATTTTGCTCTTTAAATCTGTCATAAAATCAATAAAAACCAAAAAAAAATCTTTAGCATAACTTTTAGTCTAGTTACAGCTTAATTGATAGTTAAAAAAACAAGTTTATTAAGTCTAATATTAAGTCTAGTATGTTATCTGTCTTTAAGTTTGTTTTAATTAAGTGTTCTTAATAAACTAGCTTAAATAAATGTACAACAAGTCTTAATAGTGTTTGGATTAGTGTTGTTTGACCCTTAATAAGGTCAACTGAGTTGAGTCATTGCTTGAGTCATTTTTAAAATCCACCTTAAAATCAGTAGTTTTAAAGAGATTTTAAAGGTTTATTTAAAAAATCTAGAAGTTAAGGCTTATTTCTATCATCCTGCACTAGGGAGTTTTGTTTTCAAAAATCTAATAATTAAATTTTATGAATCAAAGCTCTTGTGAGCTTGGATCTGTTTTGTGTGGTGTATAAACACACTCATTATGAGTGTGTCGAATGCATTTTTTGATCACTTAG
Source organism: Tanacetum coccineum (assembly GCA_026074375.1). NCBI lineage: Eukaryota > Viridiplantae > Streptophyta > Magnoliopsida > Asterales > Asteraceae > Tanacetum > Tanacetum coccineum. Next base: position 108,251 of record BQNB010000838.1, read on the forward strand.
TCACCAGCCATTTGTCTTTTGGCACCTTTGTCAAATGCACCAGCACTAGTAACAGCAGTTACTAACAAGCTGTCCTTTTCATCTTGCCCATTAAGCTAAGTTTAAACTAGGTTTAGTTTTACAAATCGATAATCTTATAGTTTAGATATAGGAAAAGATAGTTTAAAACTTGTTTTCCAATTCTAGCTTAATACTTAGATTTAATTTATCCCTTAAAAAGTTCATCAAAAATCTCAAAAAGCCAAAAAACAGTATTAACTAGAACCACTTAGCTTTTAATTTGATTTCTAGCTTTAGAATTGTTTTTAAATGATTTTGATTCAAGCATATAAGTAAGCAGTAGATAAGTCTCAAAAGCTAAGAATCTGAAATAGCTTATTGTGTTTTTTATAAGCTTATTAAGTTTTTAAGCTTTGAGTATTTCTTTGCTGAGTTTTGCCTCCAAGATCTAGAAATTAAGATTAGTGTAAATGTGGTTATTTGAATGTTAGCTTATCAAAAGTAGATTCTCCACATCATAAGCTTTCTTAAACAGCTTTTGTTTTTAAAATTGAGCTTATAATGAATTGTGTGCAAGCCTTCATAGATGATTCATAACGCCTTTTAAAGCTCAAAACTCACTTACTAAAACAGCTTATTAATATACTCTTTAAGAGCTTTATTTTTGAGTTTTCAACTTTACAGGTCCTTTTATTAAAGTAGCGTTAAAAATGTTGTCCTCTATACACTTTCTCTGTTCTTTAAGTTTTTCATAAAAACCAAAAAAAAGTGAAGTGAAAGTCGGGGGTGAGCAAGACTCGAACCCCCGACCTCAACACCTCAACCTTTTATAAACACACACACACCCCACTCCTTACCGCTGTGCCCTTGGGTCTTTTTCATAAGACCCTGGCACATTCTATTCTTTATATACAATTTTGGCCAATAAGCCTTATAAGCTGTCAAAGCTTATTTCGCAGCTTATTTAATAAGCTGTGAACACAGACTTATTTTTCTTAGGATTTAAGTAGTCTAAGCTATTTTCTGTCATTTTTCTAGAATTTTTAGAGTTCATTTAGTATTTTAAAACATTTATTTTCATTAAAAACTTAAAAAAATCATAAAAATAGAAAAATAATCAAAAAAAATAAAAATCTTTTTTAGAAAATTTCCTTTTATCCTAAAGTTCACAGAAAAAGATAGTTTCGCTTTCGTATGGACTAAATTACAATGATTTCGTTTTCTAAAGAATCTGGATTCGTTCTCCATTTTCTTTTCGTGTTTAAACGTTCCATTTCAACTCCGTTTTTGTACAGTTTTTCTTTAAACTTACTTTTTAGTCAAATAGAGTCAATTTAAAAGAAAATTTTTAAGTTAGGTTTATTTTTAGCAAATTAGAGTTTTTGACCCCCGTTTAAGGGTCCCGTTTTGCGTTTTTAGTTATATTTTGTTTTCCCGTTATATGTCTTCTTGCTTTATTGTTAGTATTTGTTAATTTTAATTGTATAAAGTAGTTAATTAAATCAACTATTGCTTCCCATTCAAATCATTTTTCGAACAACAAGCGTGGTTTCAATTTCACAAAATCGGTGGGAAAAATGACCCTGGAATCATACTTCCGGTTATCATACGTATTAATATTATACCTATATATAATATAAACTATATAATATATATAGAAATATATATAATATAAAATATATTATATATATATATATAAAATATTATAACTATAAATTGTGAAGAGTTCCTCTTTAAACCCTTGAGGACAAGGGTAAAGAGGAAACTCTTCACAAATATATATATATATATAAATATATAATATATAAATATATATATATATAATATATATAAATATATAATATAAAATATATAATAATATATATATATATAATAATATAATACGAAAGATAACCGGGATATGATTCCCGGGTCATTTTCCCAACGATTTGAGAAATTGAAACCGACGCTTGTTGTTCGTATACAATGATTTGAATGGTGAAGCAATAGTTGATTTGATAACTACTTTTACTATTAAAATTAACAAATACAAAATTAAAGCATGTAGACATATACGGGAAAACAAAATTTAACTAAAACGCAAAACGGGACCTTAATCGTAGGTCATAAACCGAATATGCTAAAAATAAACTAACTAAAATTTTCTTTAAATGGACTCTATTGACTAAAAGTAAGTTTAAATAAAACAAGAACAAAAACGGATTTGAAATGAACGTTATAACACGAAAAACGAAAATGAGAAACGAATCCCGTTCTTTAGAAAACAAAATTTTGTAATTTAGACCCTACGAAAGCGAAACAATTACCGCTATGGAAACTATAGATAAAAGGAAATTTTCTAAAGAATATTTTTATTTTTGATATTTTCTATTTGTTTATGATTTTTTTAAGTTTTTTTAATGAAAATAAAGATTTAAAAAACTAAATGAACTCTAAAAATTCAGAAAAATGAAAGCAAATATCTTAGACATTTGTGTGTGTTTTTGGGGTTGGGGGGGGGGGTGATAAATCCTAAGAAAAATTAAGTCTGTTGTTCACAGCTTATTAAAAAGCTGCGAAATAAGCTTTGACAGCTTATAAGGCTTATTGGCCAAAATTGTATATAAAGAATAGAATGTGCCAGGGTCTTATGAAAAAGACCCAAGGGCACAGCGGTAAGGAGTGGGGTGTGTGTGTGTTTATAAAAGGTTGAGGTGTTGAGGTCGGGGTTCGAGTCTTGCTCACCCCCGACTTTCACTTCACTTTTTTGTTTTTTATGAAAAACTTAAAGAAGAAAATTATAGCCGAGAGACAACTTTTTTAAGCTACTTTAATAAAAGGACTATAAGCTGAAACTCAAAAATAAGCTCTTAAAGAGCTTATGAAAAAGCGGTTTTCAGTAAGTGAGCTTTTTTAAAAGGCTATGATTCACTAAAAGGCTTGCATACAATTCATTATAAGCTCAATTTTAAAAACAAAAGCTGTTTAAGAAAGCTTATGATGTGGAGAATCTACTTTTGACAAGCTAATAATCCAAATAACACATTTAACTATCTAAATTCTATGATCTAGGAGGCAAACTCAGCAAAGAAACTTAAAGCTTAAAAACTTAATAAGCTATAAACCTCAATAAGCTATTTCAGATTCAAGCTTTGAAGACTATCTATCTACTTAATATGCTAGAATCAAAATCATAAAAACAAATTCTAAAAGCTAGAAATCAAAATTTAAAAGCTAGTGTTCTAGTTAATACTGTTTTTGCTTTTAGGAGATTTTTGATGAACTTTTAAGGATAAATTAAATCTAAGTAATAAGCTAGAAATTGAAAACAAGTTTTAAACTATCTTATCCTATATCTAAACTAAAAGCTTATTCAATTTTAAAACCTAAAACCTAGTTAAACTAGCTTAACAGCAGATGAAAAGGGACAGCAGTAGTAACTGCTGTTATTTTTTTTTTTTTTTTTTATTTTTTTTTTTTTTTTTTTTTTTTTCTACTCTGGTGCAAATTTTGCAAAGGGCAAAAACACAATGCAGTGACTAAGTATGTCAAACATGCCTTAGACACACTCATGAAGTGTGTTTAAACACCACACAAACAAGATCCAAGCTCACAAGAGCTTGGATTCAAAATTCTCTTATTAGCTTTTTGAAAACAAACTCCCCTAGTGCAGGAGAATAGAAATAAGCCTAAACTTTCTAGATTTTTAAATCTAACCTTTAAAATCTCTTTAACTACTGATTTAAGGTGATTTTAAAAATGACTCAAGCAATGAACTCAACTCAGTTTGACTTTTAAGGGTCAAACAACACTAATCCAAACACTCCTTAAGACTTGTGAACATTTATTTAAGCTAGTAATTAAGAAACTTAATAAAACAAACTTAAAGACCAGATGACAACTAGCTTATATTAGACTTAATAAACTTGTTTTAACTATCAATTCAGCCTATAAAACTAAAATCTAAAATTATGCTAAAAGATTTTTTGGTTTTTATTGATTTTATGACAGATTAAAGACAATATGAGAATCAAATATCTAATCAATAAAAAATCAAAGACAATTATTAAAGCTACTTAACAAGCATAAAAACATATAGATAAGCACAGATAAGCAACTAATAAGCAACTAGATAAGTAACTTAAGCAAAATAAGCTAGAAATTTAAGTTCAAAGGAAATAAAATGAGAACTTACAGTGTGCTTTTGCTAAACAAAACAAAGAGCTCAAAGAGCTATCAACATCATCTGGCTTTTATCATTGATAAGCATTATAAGTCCTTGGAAGCTCTTTCCATTGTTAGCTTTCCTTCAAAAGCTCACAAGTCCAATAATTTAATTTTAAGCCTTGATTTAATATTTAAGTGGATTAACAGACTGAATTGACTCAATCACAAGCTTATAAACTGTGGATAGCTTATTGATCCGTACACTACACTAGAGCTTAAAGAGAGCTTTTGACAAATTTAATAAAAGAGAACTCAAATTTCATACTAATAATCTGATTAACTTTACTTGAAAAGAAAATTACAAACGTTTAAATGAAAATTACATTTACTTAAAACTTAAAACTTTAGCTAAATTACCTAAAAATCTAAAAGCTAAAAACTAGGTAAAGAAAAAGATGATCCCATGTGTGTAAGGATGAAAGGCTATTTATATCCATCTTCTGAAGCTTCTAGGCCTCTTGGGGGCAGATATGGGCTTCTCCATCTTGTCCCGACATCACTCAATGATTGGAAAGCAATCTTAGTCGCATGGATCACATATTATCCCACATGATTTGCCAGCTTTGGCAATCCGTGATTGAGACAGCTTGTACTTCTTTTGAGAGTGTAACAAGTGTAAATTCCCATCTCTCTTGTGCTTTCTTATCATCCAACGTGTCATTCTTCACATGGGATTGGCCAATAGGGTGCGTTTGATGATGAATAACTCTGCCCACGTGTTCCTTAACCCTTGAATTACCCATCCGCATAGCTAATTACCATTTGCCCTTTGTTTTGTGCTTGTGGTAAAATGAGGAAGACGGTGAACAGTACAAACCTCTTTTCCCGCTTATTTTTTACCCTGTTATACGTTTGAGTAAATTTTGACCGGGGTTGACTTGGGTTTGGGCCAGGTTATACGGGATGTGGGTATTGGGCCAAGGGAATGTTTTTGGGTTATAAATAGATAACGAGTGTTATCTCTTATATTATAAAGAGATAACAACCGTTAGGGCTTAAAGGGTTATTTTTGCAATTTGGAAATTTATGAAGGACTGTTTGGTAACTTTGGAAATTTTGTCTTGTTGTGACTTTGACTTTAGTTGACTGAGAGTTGACTTTTTGACTTTGATAGCTTCCTCCCGGCTTTTTGCGTGCTCTTCCGTTCTTGTGTTCGTGTTTGCCCGGTTTTAACCGTTTTCTTATGGTTTTTGCTTTATCCGTACCTGCACATACAAAACACAAAAACAAGCATATCTTTGCCATTTTTATTATGTTTTTGGTCTTTATTGGGTTTATTTTGATATAAAATGGATATGTGTTTTCACACATATCAAAATTCCCCTAAATAGAGCGATTGCGTGTCTCACGCAATTCTACATGCCCTTATAACCAAATACCTCAAAACTTCTCCAAACTAAACCTTTGAAAAGTAGCAAAGATTTTTTTTGTTGAGAGAGTTAAGAAATCACAAGTTATAAAACACCCCTATTTCCCATTTTCTAAAACCTCCTTTTCATATATTTTTTGTTTTTTATGATGTTATTTTGACTTTCGTTATTTCCATAACCGTTAGGGATCATAGAATAGATAGCATGTCGGATCCTAGAAAAGTCCAAAAAGGATAAATTCATCGTTCCCGACTTTTCACTTATCCAAACCAAGCTTAAAACAAAATCACAGCTAAATATCAGTAAAGATGCTAACACTACTCATAATATGCAACTTGCCTGGAACTACTTATTCCCGACATTATATATCTTTAAGTAGTGTGCATTGTTTTTTGAATTTCAACCATGGATCAACTTTTTGCAACATACTATGCTTTACGTTCCACCTTAGAATAATGAGTTTAAAGGCGAGATCATCCCATGTAGCGACTTTCGTCTCGGCAATCCCAACCTTAGGGGACGGCTAAGTGACCAGCTTTTTGACACCCCACAGCAGACTAATATCGGACTCAGAGGACTTTAGGTTTTTCAAATACTCGTAGTTTTCCGGATATTCATAGCTTTTAAAATAGAGTATATCCTAAGTGCACAGCAAATTAGAATTACCAAAAAGAAGTCAATTATTAATTAAATTTAACTATTTAGACATTTATGCAATTGTAACTCTCGACCTTTTAGAAGGCTGCAACATCGGTTGTGAGCCGCAATATGCAACAAACTTATTTGATCAGTCTCGGATTTTTATTCTTACTATGGGCTTTCTTTAGAAGACTACCACATCGGTTGTGAGCCGGCAAGAGGTAGTAAACTTTTATCAACCCACAACTTTTATTATTATTATATTTTTTATCATTTTATCATCATTTTTTTACTTATTTATTTATAGAAGACTAATTTAAAAAAAATTCAAGTATAAATTTGAACTAAGACTAAATTTTTTGCTATATATTACATAAAAATTTGTTGATTTAAGTTTAATCTCCAAAAACAGCACGTATATTAATCCGGTTAAGAGCTTATGGGAGAAAAAGCAACAAGTTACATACATGAGCTCTTAAGATTTCCAAATAATCTTTGTTTAGCATCATACTCATACTTAACTCTATCATTTTTCGTTCTTCGCAAATTAGCGAACGCTTAGCCTAAAAGTTAAGGAACAAGCTAGAGCTCAACACGCTCGATCGGGTCAAAATTTACTCTTATTCTTACCCAGCAAGAAAGTCAAAATTGTGACAAAAACACTTATTTTTTTATATTTTTCTACAAATAAAACTTAAAAATTTAAAATTTTGAAATTTTTTGCTATTTTTGTGGGAAAACGGGGTACGTGAGAACAAAACAATAAGTAGGTAACATCAAATCGATAGATTCCCTCCCCAAACTAAAACGAAACATTGTCCTCAATGTTTAAGGCGGGTCTCTACGCAAATCTAAGCCGTTTATTAATTATGCAAAGATAAACATGAATCGATAAGATGAAAGGATATTGGATTTCCCCAAACTAATTGCAAACAAAGGACAGGAAGCTCGAGTGAACCGGGACAAAACACCGAACACGAGAGTCTTCAAAAAATTTGGGATCATCCTGCAAACAATCACAAGCACAAACAACAAACACAAAAAACGGAAGAGTACAAGCCTCCTCACACACATAAGAAACTAGAAAGAAAAATAGAAAATGGATAAGCATGAGGTGCCTCCCACGAAGCGCTTTGTTTTTGTTAACCGAGTCACATAGCTTGACTCGATCCCTGAATTCATTTGTCCTTAGGGAGAGCAATAATTGGAATAAGGAATTTCTATTGAAAACACCACCGGCTCTAGATAAGAAAAATGCAAAACGAAGAGGCCGAGGTCAAAAATGAGGTCCTCACTCCTGAGAGAGAGAATAACAGGAGAATCCTCGGGGTAGGTAAAAAATGGAAGAAAAGTCCAAATGACAAATGTGAAGGAATTGACATCTTCAACATTTAGGGATAAAACAATTTCTTCTTGGTTAAAATCTTCATCATTCTTTATGGCCGTAAACGGGCTTAAAATTTTAACAACGTCTGGTGGTTCCGGAGGAGGACGAGGAGATGACGGGTTGTCTTGATGATCAAAGTTAGGTAACTCATTATCTTCATCTTCGGAATCATTATTCTCAACACCTGGTGGAATTAAATCATCTGGAACAAGGAATATATCGATCTCTTCTTGAACAGGGTCACTATCCTCAACGGGGATAAGAGATACGGGAAGAGACTCGATAATTGAACTTGGATTAGCATGAACATTTTCCTGTGACCGGGAAGTTGAAATCTCACAAAGCAAAGTCATACGACTAAGATATTCCTCATGCTCTCTAGCAATCCTCGAAGGAAGTGTAATAAGTTCACCGGCGAACTCATGGTGAAGAGGATCACTCCTTGGAGAAAAAGTAATCGAAGTATTATGGATGGATTCATTTTGTTTTGGTTCATGATCAGAAATCACTTCGGGAGCGAGATTATGGGTGGTATCATCACTAAGCAGATTCTCAAGAAAAATTACGTCTCCTTCTGAATCGAAATAACCTTCCTTAAAATTAGAAGAAACTTCCATGGCTAGAAAAGCATCGATCTCATCAATATTGTCTTCTGGATCGGAACACTCAACCTTATCGGACAAAGGTGTGTTAAGTAAAACTGGCTGAAAAATTACAAGGGAAAAAGATATCATGTGTGTGAGTGAGGAGCTCGTATTTATAGCCACCAGGGAAGTTTCTAGGTTTAAATTCAGTTACACCTCCTCTCAATCTTGTCCATACATTCCTTCAATCATTGGATCAACACTTAGGGCCGTTGGATCAAATTATAACTCACACGGATTGCCAGCGTGGCAATTCGTGATGTGACACCTTGTGTTACTTCTAGGCAGGCTTTAGTATAAAATCTTGCATCTTTGTGTGTTTCTACACAATCCACTTGTGATTTCCTTTGTGGGTTTTAGCCAATGAGAAAGCTTGATGATGTAATAACTCTGCCAACGTGTACTTGAGCCCTTAAATTGTCCTTTTTAGCCCCCAATTGGTAAAAGCCCTTTGATTTGACTCTGGGTGAAAAGGAAGAAGAAGGGTGAACAGTGGTAAAACCACTTTTCTCGCTTAATTTTTAACTGAAGGGTGCGTTTATAAAAGTTTGACCCGGGTGTTGACTTGGGTTTGGGCCAGGTTATAAAGGATTTGGGCCCGGGTGTTGAGTTTGGATTTGTTATAAAAAGGTAACGGTCGTTATCTTTTATTAAAGCTCCAAGCCCAAGTTGCTTGTAGATAGAATGAGGCAAAAGATTTATGCTAGCTCCAGAATCGGCTAAAGCATTAGTCCTATCAAGTTCTTGTAGAGCACACGGGATAAGAAATTTTCCGGGATCTTCAAGTTTCTCGGGAACTTTGTTTAAGATGATGGCAGAACATTCAGCATTTACGGTTGTGATGGCGATTTCCTTAAGTTTCTCTTTGTTTCTCAATAAAGTGCTTAACCATTTGTTGAATTTCGGCATTTCGATGAGAGCATCTTTTAAACCAATTTCTAAACGGAGTTGTTTAAACAACTTCATAAACCTGCTCTACTGAGCACTGGGTGTAACTCTCTCTCTTACTTTCATCCTCTCAGGGTATGGAAGTTTAGGCTGATATGAATTATGCTCTGGAGAATTAGGCTCTTGAACAGTTTTCTTAGCCTTTGATTTCGGAATTTCAATAAAAATGAAATCATGATCCTCTGAAGGTGGGACTTGTGCTGTATTTTCTGGACTTGGTTTTTGCACTTTGTCTATTGACGTCTTCGGGTTTTGTTCAGGTTCCTTTAGAGGAGTAGAAACAACGGGTGTAGGAACAAGAGGAGTCGAAGGTCCTTCACAAGTTTTACCACTTCGTGTGGTGATAGCATTAACATGCTCATGAGGGTTAGTTACGGTTTGACTTGGAAGAGTTCCTGAATTTGAAGACGAAGCGGTGTTGGAAGTTATGAACTTAGAAAGCATTTCCGTTAAATTTGTCATCTGGTTTTGTAAACCCTGGCCTTGATTTTGCATATTCCGTAACACAACATCATTAGCCTTGACATAATTCTCAAAATCGGTCTTTGAAACACCTTGCATTTGTTGAGTAGGAGCTTGATAAACTAGGGTTTGAATCGTTGGAGGTTGGTAAACTTGTCCTTGGTTGAAGTTACTTCCACGGTTTTGATTGAAATTGGTTCCTCGATTTTGGTTGAAATTACTTCCTTGATTTTGATTGAAACGGTTTTGATTGTTTTGAATCGGAGGAAAACCAGGAGGTCGGATTTGGTTTGAAACCATCGGAGGTCTAGAATTGGTATTTCCTTGATTAAAATTGGCTGCAGCAGCTTGTGAAACGTACTCTTGAATGTTGTCTTGATAAACATTGCCATCGGTGGCTGGACAGTTTTTATAAGAATGAGCACCTCCACAAGTTACACAACTCTGCTCGACCGCTTTTACGGTTGCGGGAGCTTGGGCTTTTTGTTTGTCGATAAGCATAGTCTTCATCAAATTCTTAAGTTCAGAGACTTCGGTTGTAAGAGCAGCAACATCTGGTGAAATTCCTGGAGTAGATGAATTCGAACTCACTTTGGCAACGACTGCCTTGTTTCGTGAATTACGAACCTTGGATTTACTCTCGATAATTCTCAAGCATTCACGAGGCATCTTATCCAAAAAGTTTCCACCCGCAGCAGAATTCAACGAATCTTGATCATTAGCATTCAAAGCATTGTAAAACGTATCTAACTGATGTAATTCAGAAAATCCGTGATGTGGGCATGCTCGAAGAAGGTCATTAAATCGATCCCAAGCCTCATAAAACGATTCGTCAAATCTTTGTTGAAATCTCGTGATTTCGTTACGAAGATTTGTCGTTTTTGAAGGAGGAAAGAATTGATTAATGAATTTTGAAACAAGATCATCCCATGTCAAAATTGATCGAGGAGGTTCTTTTTCTAGCCAAATCCGGGCTGAACCTTCAAGAGAAAATGGAAAAAGCATAAGCTTAATTGACGTGCTCGGGATATCCGGGAATCTCATTGTTGAAGTGATTTTATTAAAATAACGGATGTGAGCATGTGGATCCTCTTTATCATGTCCGAAAAACTGTTTGTTTTGAACAAGATTGATCAAACCATGCTTTAACTCAAAATTAGCATTGATTTCAGGAATTACAATTGCATCCTCGTACCCCTCGGTGGGTGCTTGGAGCAATTGTGTCATAGTCCGGTTATCAGCCATCGGAACTAGGGGAGGATTAACAAAAGGTTCTTCTAAATGAAATGGTTGAACAACAGCCGGTTGGGCTTGTTGTTGACGGTTACGGTTGCGGGTTTGAGAACGAGTGCGCATGCACAAAGTAGAAAAAGAAAATTTAAACTAATTTTTTTTATTATTTAACAAACTATTTTAACGGATAACGAGATGACTACTTAACCAAATATCTAAATTTACTTCACAGGTAGCTCTAAAATTTTACTTTTTAAGGTGACGTATTTCGTAATGACACAAATGGACAAGTTTTTAATTCTTTGATTTCGAGTTGGAAACTTACTAATGGATTATACCTCAATTGAAGGATTTTAGTTGGTTGGTGTTTTATATCAACTTCGTTTTTATTATGGACAATTTTTGATTTTTGATTTTTTTTATTTTTATTTTTTATATGATAATTAAACTAAAGAAAGGAAAAAATATTTTTTACTTTTTTTTATTTTATAATTTTTTTTATTTTTGATTTTTTGTTTTTAATCTTCTATTTATACTAAAAAGAAAAGAAAAATATTTTTTATTTTCTTTTTTTTTTATTTATTTTTTATTTTTTAAACAAAACAAAACTTTTAAAAATGAAAGGGTCTCCAAATCACGATCAACAAACTTCAAACGATAGAATCTTAATCACAAATCCCCGGCAACGGCGCCATAAAATTGATTCGTAAGAATCTATATATATATATACGTAATAATAAAATATATAATATGATGTAAAATTACCAGATTACCCTTGAGGACAAAGGTAAAAAGGAAAATCTTCACAGATATATATAATATAATATAATACGTATATTAAACCGGGAAATATGATTCCTCGGGTCGTTTCCCTAACGACTTGTGAAATTGAAACCACGTTAGATGTTCGGACAATGATTTGAATTGAAGACAAAGTTTGATTTGATTATCTAAAAAAAATTAAAATTAACAAATTCTAACAATTAAGCATAAATACAAATAATGGGAAACCAAAATTTAACTAAAAACGCAAAACGGGACCCTTAAACGGAGGTCAAAAACCCTAAATTACTAAAAATAACCCTAACTTAAATTTTTCTTTTTAAATGGACTCTATTTGACTAAAAAATAAGTTTAAAAAAAACTAGAATAAAAATGAAGTTAAAATGAGCGTTAAAACACGAAAAACGAGAACGGGAACGAAACCCGTTCTTTAAAAGTCAAAATTTTGCAAATTAGACCCTAAGAAAGCAAAACTAAATTTCCTATAAACTTTATGACAAAAGAAAATTTTCTAAAAAAGATTTATATTTTTTTGATTATTTTTCTATTTTTTATGATTTTTTAAAGTTTTTAATGAAAATAAATGTTTAAAAATACTGAACGAGCTATAAAAATTCTAGAAAAATTACAGAAATTAGTTTATACTAATTAAATCCTAGGAAAAATAAACTTATAAGCACAACTTATCAAATAAGCCGCGAAATAAGCTGAAACAGCTTAATAGGCTTATAAGGACTAAAAGAGTATAAGAAATAAATTGTGTAAGAGTCTTATGAAAAAGACCCAAGGGCACAGCGGTAGGGAGTGTGGTGTGTGTGTTTATAAAAGGGTTGAGGTGTTGAGGTCGGAGTTTCGAGCCTTGCTCACCCCCGATTTCCACTTCCCCTTTTTAAAAAAAAAACTTAAAGAACAAAAGTTGTAGATTAAACTTTTTTAAACAACTTTAACAAAGACACTATAAGCTCAAGCTCAATTTTAAGCGTTTAAACAGCTTATAAACTAACAGCAACTACTTAACAACTTATTTTTTTTATTTTTTCTTAAACTAATTAAGCTATAAGATTTATTAAGCTAAACCTAAGTTACTGAACTAAATAGAATTAAAAATAAGCAAGGGATAAGCTAAAAAAACTAAATAAGTGGGTGAGGTCTTGGGTTCAAGTCCCAGGAACACGTTTTTTCATTTTTTTTATTTTTGAAAACTAAAAGCACAAAGTTGTTAAGGACTCTTTTTTAAACAACTTTAACAAAGACACTATAAGCTCAAGCTCAATTTTAAGCTCTCAAACAGCTTTTTAAGAAGCTGTTTTTAGAAAGTGAGCCTTTGAGGGCCAAAAAGCTAATTTTCATTTAAATGCTTGCACACAACTCAATTTAAGCTCAATTTCAATTCTAAAAGCTGTTCTGGAAAGCTAATAATGTATAGCAATTAATTTTGAAAAGCTACTTAAGCTAAAAATACTATAAGCTAACTAAATTTAACCATCTAAATGACAAACTCAGAAATAAGCACTAAAAACTCAAATTTTAAATAAGATAAAAAGCTCAATAAGCTATGACAGAAGCTGAGCTTTTGCAATCTAATTACTCTATTAAGCTACAAATAAAAATGATAAAAACTAATACTATAAGCTAGAAATCTAAGTTTAAAAGCTAAGTTTTAGTTACTACTGTTTTTGGCTTTTTGATGTTTTTTATTGAACTTTAAAAGCTGATTTATCCAATGTAATAAGCTTAAATATGAAAAACAAGTTTTAATCTATATTAACCTATAAACTCTTTAGATTTTGAAATCTAACTTAAGAAAACCATCTTATTACTGATTAAAAGTGAAAATTAAAATGAGTTAAGCAAAGGTCAAAGCTTAGTTTGTCTTTTAAGGGTCAAACTGTACTAAACCAAACACCCCTTTAACTATGGCAGTTTTAAATAAAACTTGACTAAGTGAAATCTAGCTAACAAAACTAAAGTACCAGATCTTAAATAGCTTATAACAAGCTTGATAAACTTAAATCAACAATCAAATAAGCTAGAATTACGAATCTAAAAGCTAAGCTACTTATTTTTTTTGGTATTTATAATTTTTAAGACAAGCAATGAAAATCTAAGATCTACAATCCTATAACTAAAAACATATTAACAAACATGATTAATAAGCACACTAAGACAATATAAGGCACAAATAAGAAACTAGAAAACAGATAAGCAAAATTAATAAGCTAGGTAAGTAAAACATTAAGCTAGAAATTTAAAGACAAAGGATCTAAATGAAAACTTACAAAGAGCTTCAGCTAAACAGAAGCTAAAGTGCTCAATTGAGCTTATCAACAGCTCTGGCTTATCAGAGATAAGCCAGTAAAAGTCAATGAGAGCTCTTCCATTGTAAGCTCTCCTTCCATTTAGCTTAAATTCCAACAGTTAAGGTAATTAGACTGATTTTAGGATTTAGATAGATTAAATGAACAAATTAGCTCAATCACAAGCTTATAGACTTGTGAGAGCTTATAAGAACTTATGAATCCGTACACTATCACTAGAGCTTATTGAGGGCTTTTTGACAATTTATTGAAGAAAACTTAAATTTCATTAACTAAAAAGCTTGATTACATTACTTGAAAAGAAATTACAAGAGATTTAAATGAAAATTACATTTACTTAAAACTTTAAAACTTAAGCTAAATTAAAAATCTAAAAGCTAAAAAACTAGAAAAGAAAAGATATGTTGTGTGTGAGCTTGAGAGGCTGTTTATAGTCATCGTCTGAAGCTTCTAGGTCCATACCCTGCTCTACACGCTCCCTCCAATCTAATCCGTACATTCCTTCAATGATTGGGAAGCAATCCTTAGCCGTTAGATCAAAATTTAGCTCACACAGATTGCCAATGTGGCAATCTGTGGCTTATTCCTTTTGTGCTTCTTTTGTGAGTGGAATGAATACAAATCCCATCATTTCCTTGTGATTTTTCACGTGACCACGTGGCATTCCTTCTTGGGTATCTGTAACACCCCCAAATTGGGTCGCAGCGGAATAAGGGTCCAGGGCGTGTTACTTCTCAGATCAACAACACAAGATAATATAAGAACGACCAAAAAGTCATTTAAAACTGATACATTGGATTTAATAAAGTATGTGTTACAAAAGACCGAAGCTTTACTTGTTATTATTACAAAGATTTAAAGCCCATAACAGATTCACAAAATGTTAATGCGACTAAATCTTTATGCATGCTTCATAATATAAACCAATGTATCCTGCGCAACCTTGTGCTTTATGACCTCCTGAAAAAAACAATTGCATTTATAACATCTGTCAAACATAAAGTGGTGAATTTCATAGGTTTATGTAAATGTATAATGCAGCAACCGCATGATTTTCCCAGTGAATAATGGCTATTGATGCTAGACATCCACAATTTTGTATTACGTTTTCTAATGCTCATGACACCGAAGCTCACGACATTATTGAATACAATATATAAATTTATTGCCTACATTGCCCCGTGATGATGTTCAACCGTAACAATCCAGTATCCGACATGATATACTTTCGTTTCACAGTGATAGCTGTCACCCGATCGGGAGGTCAATCCATAATTGATATATCTATAATCATTAGGTGCTCAATTCCCAGCAAGTGACAGTTCATGATTCTGGGCTAGTGGGTTATCGCTACTTTGAGGCAAATAAAGTATCATGATAATGGTACACATTGCGTCCAATTTGTAAAAACATGAATATGTTTCTCACCCCTAAAACTTGTAATTTTATAATTGTATAACATGGGGCTATGAAATCTCATCTCGAGTGTGTAAAAACTGATAACAGTTTATCCCAAGTAAAAACGCGTCTCGCTATCGCTCGTAGGAACATAGTTGTATAGGTCGAATCAGTATTCAAGTATGTTGTCTAACATAAACTGTTATATTAATCATATATAGTTATCATCGTTAATATAGTTCGGGACTTTCATTTTTTAAGAGCGTCATGACATGACATACGAGGACTTTAGGACACTTTAAATCGTAAATACAACAAACTCGTCAATACGCACCATCCGAAGGAAGGCCTCATTTATGAAAATTCCCTAGTATTATAGCACTTCGTATAATTCATAAATAAGAATATATAATCTATATAGCCTACTATCACCTATTCTTTGGTTTATGTGAAATTGGTAATTATTTAAAGTAAAAATGTTTATATTTTCGCCTTTAGTAATAATGACATTAGACTTGGTCATTTTAAGCACCGTTTCTCGCGTTTCTTACGCCACACGATTTCGTATAAGATGAGTGATCTATAAAATTCACCATTTTTTAGGTTTTTGTGAGTCTGTGATGAATGAGTGCTTTTTACTGTTCATAACAGCTATATAATCGTTTTTATACTTTTAATTAACGTAAAACCTGTTTTTGTCGTATCTTATTCGTTATAGCTCTGTTTTTAGCGATTCTTTCGAACACGTTCTCGTAATTGAAAGTTTTATCATATTATTGATGTTTATAAAGTATAAGTTTCTGTGGTGAATAGTACTTTTTATAAAAATTGTTTTATAAAGATTAACTATTCGTAAACTTGTATACAGGTATCTTCTTCGTTATTAATCGGCTTTTTCGAGTTCTTTATGACCTCTCGATCCTTGTGACATGTAGTATTTTATAAAATCATAAAATCTTTATGTATTGTTCGAGTTACAAAAATGCCCCTTAAGATATTTTTTCCTAAATGCTGTTTTAAACTTGTTTTTTGGACTTTTTAGCTCTTTACCACTTTTGTTACAAAACCCTTAGAACCCTACTTAATATCTTATGGTCTTAAATATCATTAGGTACATTTTGGTCTTGTTTTGTCACAAGATGTGTCCATGTATTCAAGAGCCACAAAGTCCTTGCAATACTTTTACATCTAACTTAATAAGAAACTTTTAGAAACCCTATTTTGTGCATAGATATGTTTACTCTGAAGATCATGTTAAAAACTTATACATCCCTTTTACTCTATTTGCATCCTATATGGCAATGTAAATAAGTTCAAAAACATTGACAATAAGTAAAAAATTCATTTTACATATCTCAGAGTACCCTAAGATGGTGAGTTAATAAGTAAAGCATATGAACACATTAAAATCTTAAATATGATAGATTAAGCTTTTATTAATAACTTGTGTGGATGAGTAGGATATAAGAATAACCAATTCACACCCTTGTGATAAAAACCTACTTGGCTTTGAAAACATTAGGGTGAAAACCTAAATTCTTTCCAAAAACACCTAATTTGCATATCTTGTTTAAACCCTTTCATAGCTTAACCAAACCATTCATATTCTTATTAGAAATACCTTTAGTATGATATGTAAACTCTATATGGTGTAAATAATTCAAAGTATGGATTGGGTTTGGAGAGGGTTTTGAGCCGTGGGTATAGAGAGAACAAGGGAAGAGTTTTTGATTTTTTTCTAGTAATGAAATGAAGTATATGATCTCTTATTCACAATACATGTGTATTTTATATACATTTGGGGATTCATGTAGATATTTTGATGTCTAGTTGATTTATGCAATGGTGGAAGGACTAGGAAAGTAAGTGGAAGCTTACTTGATGGATATGTTTGGATTGCATGAGATCATAGTTGATATAAGATGCTTTGTATGAAGTATATTTGTGCATCGGTTCCTTGGTCCTATATTGCTTTCCACTTGTATGTTACTGAAATATATGTTATATGTATTAGTTAGATGATGTATTTGATATTTATATAATGTATACTTGCATTTATGAAGTATAGGTTAAGTATAAATCAAATACGCTAATGGATAATTTGTACATTTGGGTTTCGGTTTGAATTCTTTAGGGGAAGACTATGTTATAATTGTGTTAAATATTGAAGTTTTAAATAAACTGTATGTATTGAGTATAAATTTTTGGGTATGTGATGAAGAGTAGATAAGGTTAACGTTCTTACGGGTAGGCTTAAAAGTACTTTATCGCGAATCGTTAAACACTTAACGTAAAACCAAAAAACTTAATATGTGAAAATGTTATCTAATTATCCTCTAAATAATCATATAACACTTGCTTGATGTAAACATTTAATTTTTTAATGCCCGTTTACATTGAATGATCATTTTTAGTTTACGCGATTTAACTTAACGTTTACGGTTTAAGAGAAAACGCGTAAAACCCTAAAAATAAATTGTGCATTACATAATGTCGTACAATGACCTAAAACACGAGGTGTTATAGTATTGGCCAATGAGAGGCTTAAGTGACGTTTTACCCCTGCCATGTTGTACTTTAACACCTGAATTGTCCTTTTTGGCCCCCAATTGGTAAAAGCCCTTTGATTTGACCTTATGGTAAAATGTAGAAGATGATGAACAGTAGTAACAACCTTTCCTGCTCGTTTTTTAACTAAAAAGGGGTAAAAGGGCATTTGACTTGTTGTTGACCCGGGTGTTGACTTAGGTTTTTATAAAAGGATTGGGCCATGGGATTTGGGCCGGGTAAATGGTTTTGGATTTGTTATATAAAAAAAAGATAACAATTGTTAAAAGTTAACGACTGTTAGGATTTTTTAAGGATTATTTTTGTAAATGAGTTACAAATGAGGGACTGGTTTGGTAACTTTTGGATTTTTGTCTCGTTGTGACTTTGACTTTGGTTGACTGAGAGTTGACAAAGGCTTGACTTTTTGACCTTTTTGTATAATACTTCTGGCTCTTTGTGTGCTCTTCCGTTCTTGTGTTCGTGTTTGCTCGGTTTTAACCGTTTTCTTGTTGGTTTTTGCTTATCCGTACCTGCACATACAAAACACAAAAACAAGCATATCTTTGCCATTTTTATTATGTTTTTGGTCTTTATTGGGTTTATTTTGATATAAAATGGATATGTGTTTTCACACATATCAAAATTCCCTAAACTAAACGATTGCCGTGTACTCTCGCTATTTATTTTTTGGCCTTTTAAACCAAATATCTTGAAACTTAATCACCAAAAACTAAACCTTTGAAAAGTAGAAAAGATTTTTGTGGAAAAATTAAGAAATCACAAGTTAAAAAACACCCCTATTTCCCATTTTCTAAAACCTCTTTTTTTCATTTTTTTATATTATTTTGACTTTCGTTATTTTTATAACTGTTAGGGATCATAGAACAAGATGCATTTCGATCTTCGAGAATGACCCAAAAGGATAAATTCATCGTTCCGAACTTTTCTACTTATACCAAACTAAGTTAAAAACATACAATCTCATGCTAAATATCAGTAAGGATGCTAATCACTATTCATATTTGACTTCTTGTGCACTTTTTACTACCGATATTTATTAATATCTTAAGTGAGTGTGCTATTTGATAATTTAACAACACCCTGGATCAACTTTTTGTATACCATGACTGATGCTTTTAGTTACACACCTTAGAATAGGAGTTTTTTAATGACGAGATCATCCATGTAGCGATTTAGTCTCGGCACATCCAACCTTACGGCTAAGTGAACAGGCTTTCTGACACACAACAGGAAGACTAGTATCGGGACTCAACTAAAACCTTAGGTTGTCATAAAATACTATGGTTTCCGGTTATTCATAAATTATAATATAGGGTAGTCCAAAGTGCAAAAAGCATATTTGAATTTAACAAAAAGATGTCTATTATTAATTCACAATTATTTAACTAGACATTTAGGCCAAACTTGTATCCCTCGACACATTTTTTAGAAGGCTGTTCAACATCGGCTTGTGAGCCGGCAAAGTTGCAGCAAACTGTTTATCAGTCTCGGATCTTTATTTTTTACTATGGGCTTTTCTTTAGAAGACTACCACATCACGGTTGTGAGCCGGAAAGAGGTTTGTAAACTTTTATCAACCCAAGTTTTATTATAATATTTTTTTTTATCATTTATTTTTATATTTTCATATTTTTTTTTAATCTATTAATTTATCGAAGAATTCTTTTTGGAAAATTCAAGTACAAATTCTGTACCAAGACTATAATTTTTTGGCTATATTATAGAAATTTGTTGATTTAAGTTAATTTCCAAAAAACTGAACGTATATTAATCGGTTAAGAGCTTATGGGGGAAAAAGCAAACAAGTTATATATACATGAGCTTTTAGATTTCCAAATAATCTTTGTTTAGCAATCCTGGTCTACTTAACTCTATTTTTTGTCGGTCTGCGCGATTAGCGAACGCTTAGCCTAAAAGTTTAAGGAACAAGCTAGAGCTCAACCGATTTCGATTCGGGTCAAAATTTATCTTTTCTTCCCAACAAGGTACATAAAAATAGTGACAAAAACACTTATTTTATTTTTATGTTTTTCAACAAAATGAAAATTTAAAATTTTCTGATAATTTGCTATTTTTAAGGGGAATCGGCGGTACGTGAGAACAAAACAATAAGTAGGTAACATCAAATCGATTGATTCCAACTCCCCATACTAAACCGAAACATTGTCTCTCGATGCTTTCTAAGTCGGGGTCTCTACGCAAAATCTTAGCCGTAATTAATTATGCCAAAGCTAGAAAGTGAGATCGTTAAGATGAAAGGATATCGGATTTCCCCAAACTAATTGCAAACAAAGGCTAGGAAGCTCGAGTGAACCGGGACAAAACACTGAACACGAGAGTCTTTAGAAAATTTGGGTCTATCCTGGAATAACAATCAATGTACAAACATACAACACAAAGAACAGAAGAGTACAAGCGTCATCAACACATTAGAAACTAGAAGACAAAATAAAATAATAGTTAAGCATGGGTGCCTCCCACGGAAGCTGCCTTCTGTTTTTGGTAACCGAGTCAATTAGCTCTGACCTCGATCCCTGAATTCTTTCGCCCTTAGGGAGAACAAAATAGGAATGTCTTAAATAAGAGAAAATGAAAAAGTAGAGATGCCAGTGTCAAAATAGAGTTCATCATCCTGAGAGAGAGTGTGAATAAAAGGAGATTCCTCGGGGTAGGTGAAAATATGGAAGAAAAGTCCATGACAAATGTGAAGGAATTGCATCTTTAACATTTTATGGATACAAAACAATTTATTCCTTGGTTTAAAATCTTCATTAATCTCTTCATGGTCGTATCAGGTCATATGTAGCAAACGTTTGGTGGTTCCGGTAGAGGACGAGGAGATGATGGGTTATCTTGATGATCAAGGTTAGGTAACTCATTATCTTCATCTTCGGAATCATCATTCTCAACACCTGGTGGAATTAAATCATCTGGAACAAGGAATATATCGATCTCTTCTTGAACGAGTTCACTATCCTCAATGGGGATAGGAGATACGGGAAGAGACTCGATAATTGAACTCGGATTAGCATGAACATTTTCCTGTGACCGGGAAATTGAAATCTCACAAAGCAAAAAGTCATAGACACTCATGATAATCTCAAATTCACGGATCATTCTTGATGGAAGTGTTAAAAAGTTCAACGGCGAATCATGGTGAAGAGGATCACTCCTTGGAGAAAATGTAATCGAAGATTCATTTTGGTTTTGGTTATGATGAAAGTCACTTCGGGAGTTGAGGGATTTTGGGTGGTTCTTATCCACTAAGATGATTATCAGAAATATTAGCCTCATTCTGAATCGATAAATAACCATCCTCAAAAATTAGAAGAAAAATTCCTTGGACTAGAAAAGCTTCGATCTCAATCGATCTTGTCTTTCTGGAGCGGAAACACTCAACCTTATCGGACTAAGGTGTGGTTAAGTAAAACTGGCTCTTTCGGAATCTAAACGTTGGAGACTTTTGTTTTCAACATCTTCTTCCATATCGTTAATTAGAGAGGATTTACATTACTGGAGGTGAAGTCATCATCAAATTCGAAAAGAGGGTTTGAATAAACTTGAAAACTTTCTACATGAACGACTTTTTTAAGAAGAGTGAGTTCATCGGAGAACTCCTCAGGATTTTCACTAGTCTTCACGGAGATGGAACTAGGAGGAGGCCTCGGAATGTTTAGTGGTATGCACTATATATTGCTCATCTTTCGAAAAATCAATGACCAGAATAGCTTGGTAAAATGGCTTATTGTACGTTTCTAAGATTTTTAAGCATAAAAGACATTTCTTCACTAATACTCGTTAATGTTAAGTTTGTCCTCAATATAAATCAATAAGAGCTTTGCAGTGCGAGGAAAAAAGGTCTCCCTAAAATAATAGGACTCATCGGGTCCTGGTTCAAAATTAAACATGAACAAAATCTCAGCAAGAAAAGGTGAAACCATTAACTCTAAAGACAACATCCTAGGTATACCATGGGTGCGCTAACGGAACAGTTAGCATGCTCGGTGTGTCATTCGGGTGGGATTCAAAGACTCAAGCCTAAGTTGCTTGTAGAAGAATTGAGGCAAAAGATTTATGCTAGCTCCGGAATTGGCTAAAGCATTAGTCCTATCAAGTTCTTGTAAAGCACACGGAATATGAAATTTTTCGGGATCTTCGAGTTTCTTGGGAACTTTGTTTAAGATGATGGCAGAACTTTCAGCATTTACGGTTGTGATGGCGATTTCTTCAAGTTTCTATTTGTTTCTCAATAAAGTGCTTAACCATTTGTTGAATTTCTGCATTTCGATGAGAAGACACTTTTATAACCAATTTCTAAACTGAGTTGTTTAAACAACTTCATAAACCTGCTCTGCTGAGCACTGGGTTTATCTTTCTCTCTTACTTTCATCCTCTCGGGGTATGGAAGTTTAGGTTGATATGAATCAGGTTCTGAAGAATTAGGCTCTTGAACAATTTTCTTAGCCTTTAGTTTCGGAATTTCAATAAAAATGGAATCATGATCCTCCGGAGGTGGGACTTGTGCGGTATTTTCTGAACTGGGTTTTTTGCACTTGTCATGACGTCTCTAGGTTTTGTTCGGTTCTTTAGATCGGAGTAGAAACAACAGGGTTGTTGTAGGACAAGTGGAGTCGGAAGGTCCTTCACAAGTTGTACCATCTTCGTGTGGGGTGATAGCATTGACATGCTTCATGAGGAGTGCATCTCAGTTATCGGTTTGACTTGGTAGGAAGTACCTGGATTTGAAGATGAATGCAGTGTTGGAAGTTATGAAATTTAGAAAAGCTTTTTTGTTAATTTTGTCAACTCTGGTTTCTGTAAAAATTGGCCTTGATTTTGCATATTCCGTAACACAACATCATTAGCCTTGACATAATTCTCAAAATCGGTCTTTGAAACACCTTGCATTTGTTGAGGAGGAGCTTGATAAACTGGTGGTTGAATCGTTGGAGGTTGGTAAACTTGTCCTTGATTGAAGTTACTTCCACGGTTTTGATTGAAATTGGTTCCTCGATTTTGTGGATTGAAGTTATTTACTTGGTTTAGATTGAAACGGTTTTGACTTGTTTTGAATAGAGGAAACCAGGGGGTGGATTGATTCGAAACCAATCGGAGGTCTGGAATTGGTAATTTCCTTGATTTTAAAATTGGCTGCAGCAGCTTTGATACGTTATCATTTGATTGTTGTCTTGTAAAAATTGCCATCGGTGGATGGACAGTTTTTTATAAGAGTGGACCTTAGTTACATCAAACTTATCGTCACGCTTTTTAGGTGCGGGAGCTTGGGCTTTTTTGTTGTCAGTTAAGCATAGTCTTAATTAAATTCTTTAAGTTATGAGACTTCGGTTGCTAAGAGCAACAAACATTGGTGATAATTACCATGGAGTAGATGAATTTTGAACTCACTTTGGCATCGACTGCCTGGTTTATGATTATGAACCTTGATTTATTTCGATAATTCTCATAGCATTCACGAGGTAATCTTATCCAAAAAAAGTTTTTTCCCATCCCGCGGCAGAATTCATTGAGTCTTGATCATTAGCATTCATAAACTTATGGTAAAACGTTTCTCCAGTGATGTAATTCTGAAAATCGTGATGTGGAAATGCTCGAAGAAGGTCATTAAATGATCCCATGCCTCATAAAATAGATTTCGTCAATTATTTGTTGAAATCTCGTGATTTCATTTCGGGGATTTGTCGTTTTTTAAGGAGGAATAGAATTGATTATACAAATTTTGAAAACAAGATTAATCCAGAGTGTCAATCATTGATCGCAGGAGGTTTCTTCTTTTCCTAGCCCAAATCCGGGCTGAACCCGCGCAAGAGGGGGGAAAACAGAAAATGCTCATAACAGCTAAATTCGGTACGCCTCGCCTTCGGGATATCCGGGATCTCATTGTTGAAGTGATCTTATTAAAATAATCGGGATGGAGCATGTGGATCGTCTTTTCATGTCCCGAACAAATGTTTGTTTTTGAACAAGGATTGTTCAAACCATGCTATAATTCAAGTTAGCATTGATTTTGGGTACCCGCCTCCTAAATTGCATCTCGTTATCCCTCGGAGGGGGCGGAGTATTTGTGCCTTTGGCAGGGACTACCAACCCGAAATAATCTTATAAACCACCCCCCCCAACCCACCAACCCCCCCCCTACCCCCCCTCCCACCCCACACACCCCCCCCCCCCCCCACCCACCCCCACCCAAACCCCCCACCCCCCCCCCCCCCCCACCCCCCCCCCCCCCCCCCCCACTCCAAAACCACCCCCCTTAACTCCAAAACGCCCCCCCCCCCCCCCCCCCCCCCCCCCCCCCCCCCCCCCCCCCCCAACCCACCCCCCCCCCCCCCCCCCCAGAATGATTTGACTCCATGGGTAAAGGGACTAATTCCCAAACATCATTAGCTATAAATTGGTTTTAGTATCTGCTTGCATAGCATCACCCAACATTCATCTTTTAATGCCTCTTTGACATCTTTAGGTTTTATCGTAGATATAAAGCAAAAGAAATTACTATAATTTTGGGTTTGAGACCTTAAGGTTCTTTGATTAAGATTTCCTATGACTTGATCTAGAGGATGATTCTTGAATTCCTTAATGTTAATAGTTTCGTTAACTTCTATCGACTCATCTTCTTCGTTATAATTATTTACTACTTTGGTATTCTTTTTAATGGCTTCTTCACCAACATCATCATCACCCAATGGTGATAATTTCATAGGAGGGGGGCTTTTCATCGATTGTCAGTGAGTGATTCTCTTTAAACTTTCATTGCAACATATTTATTTAATATACATAAGCTTTTACTATTTTGAGATAGACCTAGATAAACACCTTCGTATAACTTTGGGTCCAACTTGGTTAGATAGTATTTAGTATTCAAATGAAGCACTTGCTTCCAAATACTTTAAAATATTCTAAAGAGGGTTTCCTACCTCTAAATATTTCATAAAGGGTTTTTCTTAGTATTGGTCAAATTAATATTCTATTTAGTAGGTAAGTTGACGTATCAATGACATTACACCAAAACTTTTGTGGAATAGTTTGTTCATTAACCATTATCCTAGACATCTCTTGTAAGGTCCTATTCTTTCTTTCTACTACCCCATTTGATTTTTGGAGTATGTGGGAAACGAGAGTTCATGAGTAATGCCTTGTGCATCACAATAAGCTCTAAATTGTACTTCATTATCAAATTCCCGACCAAGATCCGTTCTAATAGCTATTATAGAACTACCTAGTTGGTTTTTAAATTTTCCTACTTAATATTTCAAATTTCTCAAAAGCTTCATTTTTAGTCTTTAGAAATCTAGTCTAATGTATACCAGATTAATCATCTACTACAACTAAGTGTTTAGATTACTCTCCATAGCTTTTTAATTTTGATGGACCAATATGCCCTTTTGTACTAATTCTAAAATCTTTTAGTGTAAACATATTTTTAGCTTTATGACTTGCGATGGCTTGCTTCACTAATTTTGCATGGCATCACATAAATGTTTGTCTTTTTTGCTTAGGTAAGTTTCTAACGAATTTCTTTAGATGACAACGATTTTAAAATAAACACATATTTGCTTGACCTAGGTCTTCTATCCTTTATGGTAGATTCTACAATACCGTGGCCGAGACATATTTGTTCTTGGACTTATTTCCTATTTAGATTAGTTTATAATCCATTTTTTCCTAATCTCATTTCCTATGATTTTACCATCTTTAATTATTTCACTACCTTCTTTCGTGACGCCGTCATCTCTCAAGACTACACCAACATCTCTCAAGAATTTCTACTCAGAAGCTGGAGACGACGTCATAGATTACACGTGACGCCATCACAACCCATCTCAAGACGGCGTCACAGGATCTCCAAACGGCGTCAGATTGTACGACCCAACCATTATCCTAGAATATTCTATTCATGGACGGCGTAACGTTTAACACGCGATTGATGTCACACTGATTTCTATTATACAAATCCGTTTTTAGGATTTTAAGTGTGTAACTTTAGAGTAAAAGAAAGGGACGAACCCCTAGTTCATTTAGCAGCTGTTAGGGACGATTTTAGGGCCTTAAAACCCTATTGTACTTCTTTCAATTCATGTTTTAATCGAGTAAGATTATCTTAATCATTAAATATGTCTATGTGTTGTTCGCGTGTTATTAGTGTGTACTTGCTTTACTTTAAACATGCTTGGCTGACCTTTTATTATGTTTATTTATGGATTGTATGAAAACCAGGAGTGTAGATCTTAGCGGTGTTGCTTCTTGTGATGCATATGCTTTGTTAGGTCTTTGAAAACTAGTTTTTGTCTGTATGCTGTTATATGTCGATAGGAAACCATGGATTGTGTAGAAAGGATTTTCATTCGGGGGTAAACGGTCTTCATTACATACTTGCCCCTTATATGGTTGATCCATCTTAATATATTTCAAATGCATTTAATATACTCTTAGGGGCCTTGTAATAGTCTTCATACTACCTTACTTGTGCGTTGCCTCAACGGAATATTAAATAGACGGCGGGTTTCGTGTAATTAGTTACATGACTTAGGAATAATTACATTTGATCATCACATGTGACAAAGCAAACAAAACTAAGGAGAAGACAATCTAGGGAGGAATTACCTTGGCTTTAAATTAAACACTGGCCTTTATTATATTGTTATCACCAGTTCAGTTGTTTATTATTTAGTTTTGAATACTAAGACCAACTAAACTCTCAAACATATGATTTACTGCTTTCATAAAATATGAAAACACAAAAAAGAAATTTCTCTCAACCCTTGATTTATGTTAGACGTGATCATGCCTTCCCAAACCTATTTCCTCTAGAGAACGATAACAACCCCGAGGTCTTGCCAAGACTCAATAAATTGAGGCTAACAACTACTATAACGGTTAGGTACACTGCCTAGGGAGTTGTAAAACTTCATGTAGAAGTCTTACGATGACCGCATCAAGTTTTTGGCGCCGCTACCGGGGAATAGTTAGGTATTGATCATAGTTTGACTTAGTTCTACTTGCTTGAATCCTTTCAAGTAAGATTTAATTTCCGCATATTAGCCTTCTTGTAGTCTATCTGTTCTTTGTGTTATCTGTTTTGTAACTCATTCTCGTCAACCACCATAGGAGACGAGAATCCCATCCGCACTCTAGGAGACTACTCCAAACCTAGCCACAAGGGCTACAGGAATACCATCGAGCTCCCTGTAGGGAACAACGTGGTACCTCTTCGATCCGACACTATCCGATTGATGCAAAACGGATACTCATTCCACGGACTTGGATCCGAGGATCCAAACCAACACCTCAAGGATTTCCTTAAACTTGTGGACTCACTTGACCTTGACGGTGATAATAGGGAAAGAACGCGCCTGAGTTTATTTCAATTTTCCATTCGCGATCAAGCTATCAATTGGCTTGAACGTCTTTCAGCAGGATCCATCACCACATGGGAGGATCTTACTACCCGATTCCTTGCTCAATTCTTTCCACCAGGAAGGACCGCCACAATGATATCCTGATGTTCCAACAACATCATGGAGAATCTCTATCCGAAGCATGGACTTGTTTTAAGGACTTACTCCAAAAAGTCCCTCATCGTGGCATCGATCGTTGGCTTCAAATCTAAATTTTTTATGATCATGTCTCCTTTCATCTCAAGTGTGAGATTGACCGATCCGCCGACGGCAAACTCCGCAATAAAAATGCTAACGAATCTTGGGAAATAATTGAGAACCTCGCCCTCTACGACCATGAGGGGTGGAATGAAACGAAAGAATTCGCCAACCCGGTCAAGGCCATTTCTACGCCTTAAGGCATCTCAAAAACATCTGACCGAAGACTTTTTGAGCTTGAAGACTAGATTAACTTCTTACAAAAGGGATCACGACCAACCCTTAGGAGCTCAACACACATCCCTCATGCTTATGTCGATGCAGTCTATTCCAACCCTTGCCTGCATGACCATAACGAGCCACCCAAACTTAATTCCTTTGTTTCCATGAACGTACAGGTCCAAGCCCTCAACCCCAAGCATTAGGAACTACTTTTGAGGCTCGAGTAAGGGACTACATGGCAGCACACTCTGAAAGAATGGAAAGATTTGAGAACATCATTTTTAAGCAACCCGAGGAGATCAACGACAGAATGACTGAACAAACTCACGACCAGCAGAGCCCCTGAAAAAGTATTGATAAGGGAAGAAGCCAAATTCCTCGTCACCAAGTACGTAAACTCTATCTCTCTAGCAAGAGGAGAGGAAAAAAGGAATGACAAGACGGATGAGACACTCGATAACACTAAAAAGCCTACCATAACAGAAACGGAAATACCAGTGATGGAAGCCGAAAAGAGTAATGAAACTAAAAATAAACCGATAAAAAAGGCTAAAAAGAAAGAAGTGGAAGAAGTACTCAGTTCTCGACCTGTAGAATATTATCTAAAGCATATGATTAATGAACAACTAATCGAGGGACTAGTCAATAATAATAGGTTCAATGACTCTCTGTCCAAGGCTCGAGTTGGAAAGGTGAAAGGAAAGACATATAATTTGTTACCTTAGGGGCCTGTTTATGAAGCGATCCTTAAGAAAAAGATAACAAAAAAGGAGGACATCAGAGGGAATTTCGAAATACCTTGCAACATAGGGGACCTTAAGCTCGTGAATGCCCTCGTCAATCAAGAGATGTGAACGTTATGCCCTACTCTACTTACATGAAACTTACCAACGAAAGGCCTGCTGAAACAGACATTAGACTTTCATTAGCTAGCCACTCGTACATTTACCCCTTAGGAATTGCTGAGGACGTGTTAGTAGAGGTCGCTGAACATGTATACCATGTAGACTTTGTAATTTTGGATATCAAGGAAAACGAAAAGAGGCCTTTCATCTTAGGAACACCATTCCTGACAACGGCTAAGGCCGCAATTAATTTTGACAAAGGCACCATAACTCTAAGATCTGGAAAGAGTAAGATAAGCTTTCATAGGATACCTGATTCCCCCTGTATAACCGAGAAGGGAGTTAAGAACGACATAGAGCCTATAGCCCCTACTATGACTGTGAATAGGCTAGTCCTGGAATAGGAAGAAAAGATAAAACTTCACTTAGAAAGGGAGATGAAGTTCAACCAATGGAGGAGAAAAAGTTTTAAAGGCAAGCATCCCACTCTTATTGCAACCAAGGAAGAAATGGATGATGAAGGAGAAGTCAGGAATGGACGTGTGACTTCGAGTCTAGCTACAAGACTCGTAAAATAAAGAAAAATGCTTTTTGGAAGGCAACCGAATATTTACTTTTCCCGTAATTAGGAGTGTCTTGTGTTTTATTCTTTTCATTTTATTATATCATGTTCGAACTCTATCTCGTAATCATGCTTTGTATTGTTCTTAACCTCATCTTAATTTCAATCAAAGTTATTTTGCAAACATTAAGTGTAGGGAAATCTATCCGGTTTTTGAACCAAGTTCAAACATGTTAAATAATTTGTGTAGATTAATTCGGGTCAGTTTCGATTCATATGAGTAAATTGTCAAATCTTAAGTTTTATGCAGCTATTTGTACAAGAACTAACTTATGGAATCAAGTGCAGGAAATTTTTCATCAAAAACAAAAATTTTGTTTTCACAGAATATGGAGACGGCGTCACGATTTACACGAGACACCGTCATCACGACAACTGTGATGGGGTCACAAAAACCCTGACGGCGTCAAACGCCCAGGTCCAGAAAACTCAAAGTTTTTAATTATTTTCGAAAATAAAACTTGCATAACATTTAAAATATGTATTCTTCTGTTATAAACCTGCAAAAAAACCCAATGAGTTTGACAATTCTCTCATCCTATCTTTACTGCTTTATCGAGTCAAACCATAATTTCATAATTGTATATTATTATATCGTACATTTTATGCTTGGTATAGTTGTCTTTGTCTTTGATTACAGGTTATATTTGATGAGAAGAAGCTTGGAAGTTCTTAGGAAGTTTTCATTAGACGATTCTTGAAGGACGATTTAACCAGTTATCGCATGTTTCTTCTCCATTATTGAGCAAACCAGGGGAGTACTAGTTTCTTTTCCTTGTTTTCTTTTCCATTTAATTCGTTTTTACGGGTACCTTTATAGAACATTAGGGACAATGTTCAGCTTAAGTGCAGGGGGAAAATAAGCCTTAGAAACTATTGCTTTACCCTTAAAATGATGGGTAATATATCGAAACATAACATAAGAGGTAATTTTTACCCAAATTTAATTTTTTATGACACATACCGACGAAAACCAAGTATTAATAGCGTCTCATGGATAGGAATTTATATGCCTAGCATAATAACCCTCAGAATTCTACCCAAAAAATATGAGGTTCACCTTTAGATCTTTAGGAATTCGGGTATCTATTATTGATGCCCAAGATAGTTTATACCTTTAGCTTTCTCGAGTTAAGAAGTAAGCAGTCACATGTGTCTATTCCGCCGTTACGGATGTGTATGTGTGGTCTTCGTCGCCTTTTCTGGAGCATTAAGATCGGTATTAAATTATATGAGTGTACCGGTAGTATATTAAATTCTAGAACTTGTTTTTGTGATGCATCCCGAGACCGCATAGTAAGTATTAGGATTTGCTTGATAAGAGGCATTATGATTAACCCATGTTTTAAACCTGTAATTGTTATGATGGTCACACCGATCATATAACTTTCCCATACCTTTGCCATGCACTCACCTTTAGTGCAGGATACCCCTAGTACAACCCTCTGAGCCTATCCTTTTTCACGGTTCTCATAATTTTCTGGTTAAGTCAGACTATTAATGAAGAGCATTGTCACCTTTTAAACAATCGTTACACCCAAATCGCCTTAGCCTACCTTGTATGTACTCGTTTTTAGTACATTATTGTTTTAACCCAAGTTAATTATTAAGTACACGGTTGCTAAGTCCTTATCCTTGTAAATACTATTTTGGGACGATTGGGATTCATGGCAGTATTTATTTTGTAGAAGAATGGGGAAGAAAAGTTAAGTCAATACCCACATACGTTTGTTAGATGATCTCCATGTTATTTTGATCCACCTCAAATCGGGTCATTAGTTAAATTGTAAATATTGAGCATGTAAAAGCTCAAGTGTAGGGGTACGTGTTATAAACCCCAAGTTATGATGTATTATGTTATTCAATAAAAGGAAAAGAAAAAGAAAGAGATTGATGTAGAGTTGTGTAGAGTTTGTATATCTTCGTCCGAGTCTTGGCTTAGCAACCAAACCAAAGTGTATTCGTGTAAATAATTAGCTAACCCTTCCACTCCAAATTCACCCAAAGCCACCCAAATGTATTCCATTCGTTTATGTTTCCATTATATGTTATCTTACACCTACACCCCACAACCCTTTAAAAGACCTTTTAGATAGTAATGAATAATGCTCGCGCCTAGCGGTGGAGGTTTGATCCTTTACCAAACCTATGGTAATTTCTATAATATAACATGTAATGAGTGTTGATTTTCCGTTTCCCCCTTATGTTAAAATTTATTATACACCCGAGTAAAAGAGATAATCCCAAACACTTATGTGAGGTGCTAGTATATACTTTTCGTGCTATTAATTACGAGGTCTAGAAGGTTGTGTTGTAAAATACTTTTAAAGAGTAAGTAAGATGAGCCCTCATATTGTTATTGTCTAGATAGAAAAGCCCATTTGCTTGACGACAAGCAAATCCCAAGTGTATGGGTATTTGATGAGGTGTCATTTTATACACTTTTTTAGGGCCGTTTAACCTCCTAAATCGTGTGTTTATGCCCAAAATAGGTACTTAATGGTTCATTTTTAGGTATTTTGCATCTGGAAGAAATACACGTGACTTGGGCTCATTTGGAGAAGAAACAAACAAGACTACGGACCTACACCAACATTGCTCAAGAATTTCTCCTCAAAGGCTGGAGACGGCGTCACAAACTACACGTGACGCCGTCACAACGATATCTATGACGGCGTCACAATATCTCAAGACGACGTCAGACTGTATGACCCAACCCATTATCTAGATTATTCTTGTCATGACGGCGTCACGATTAACACGTGACGCCGTCGCAGCGATTTTCCTATATATATAAACATGAAATTAGGGTTTTAAGTGTGTAACTTTAGAATAAAAAGAGGGTACGAACCCTAGTTTGTTTAGCAGTTGTTAGGGATGATTTTAGGACCTCAAAACCCTATTGTACTTCCTTCAATTCATGTTCTAATCAAGTAAGACTTATTTAATCATTCAACATGTGTTGTTGTGTGATTCTTATTTGTTCTTGCTTTATCTATAACATGCTTGGCTAAACCTTCTATTTTGTTTATTTATGATTGTATGAAACCTAGGATGTAGATCTTAGTGGTGTTACTTCTTGTGATGAATATGCATGTTAGGTCTTAAAAAACCAGCTTTTGTCTGTATCACTTTTTATATGTCTAGGAAAACATGATTGTGTAGGAAGGATACCATCGGGTAACAGTCTTCATACTACCTTGCCCCTTATATGGTTGATCCACTCTTAATATATTTCAAATGAATTTAATATACTCTTAGGGGCCTTGTAATAGTCTTCATACTACCTTACTTGTGCGTTGCCTTAACGGAATGTTAAATAGATGGCAGGTTCGTGTAATTCGTTCATGACTTAGGAAATAATTACATAGATCATCACAAGTGTGACAAAGAAACAACACTAGGAGAAGCAATCTAGGGAGTAATACATGATTAAATAAACACAGTCTTTTATTATATTGTTATCACCAGTAGCTTAGTTTATCATTTAGTTTAATAGCTAAGACCAACCACCTCTCCATTATATGATTTTACCTGCTTTCATAAAATATAAAAAAACAAAAAGAATCCTCTCTCAACCCTTAGAATTTTGTTAGACCGTGATCAAGCCTTCCCAACCTATTCCCCTAGAGAATGATAACAACCCCCGAGTCTTGCCTATACTAATACTACAACGGTTAGGTACTCTGCCTAGGGAGTTGTAAAACTTCATGTAGAAGTTTTATGATGACTACATCATTGCATCAACTTCTTTTGTTTCAACAATTGCGGAGTTCGTTGTTGCTGAAGAATTTTCTCACACATGTATTTCCCAATGAAATCTATGTTACAGATCATTGCATCTTGGAAGGATTGAGCATTAAATCTTGTGTATTTCTGCATACGCTCTTTTAATTCTGAATTGAAAGAATTTTCAAACTTTGTTATGAGTTTTGTCAAAGTAGTGTTGCAATCAGTCTGAGAAAGTATATCTTTAGTAAGATGTTGTTCTAGTAAATCCAAGTCTTAAGAGAATGTTATCTTGAAGATAGGCATGGTACCAAAATCTTGTAAAGTTTCTGAGAGAAACTTAAATTGTGACTTGACTTCTCTAAGACTATTCATGCATTTACTTCTTGAAAGTTGTGTCTTCTTATTAACTTTAGAAGTTGAACACGAAGAAACTGTGTCATTGTAAAGAACACTTGATGTTTGAGTTGGCAAATTGGTATTGGTATTTGACATTTTGATGTTGTGAATGGATATCGGATCTTAAGTAGGTAAAGTGATTGTTGTTGTGGATTAAAATCAATTAACATTCATGGGATTTTACAAGTCTTTGATTTAAACTGAGAAAATAATTGAAACTTTCTCAGGATTTTACAAAATCAAGAAGAAACCGTAAAATAATAATTAATTCGTTGTTGAAATTATTGTTGTAATCAAAGTACTTGAGCTTTTGTTAACGATTGATGAGCTTAAAAGGACTAACGGTGCAATTTGGTTTAAAAAGGACTAACGGTGTAATGTAGAATCAACTAGAAGGGTTAATAACCAAGAAAAGGACTATCTTTGAAAAAGTACTCGAGTTCAGGGACTGCATGTGTAATTATCCAGCTTTAGGTTATTAATAAAAAATTTCCCTCCATTTGAATCATCTTCTTCGTTTCAAAAAGTGAAAAATGGAACGAATGTGTTTATTATCTCGCGAAATGGTACGTTTATCGTCAGTTTAAAATAAATGCACCACGTTGATTGAAAAAGAATCACGATCACAATGGTAGTTGTTAGAAGACCCGTAATGAACCGACACTCGAAACTGAAAAATCCAAAAACGTCTTGAAACGAGTATAGTTTCCTCCTGTTAGATTGTTTAATCACCTCCTATTGTTTAAGGCTGTTAAATCGCCTTCTATATGAATTTTTAACTCACCTTCTACTACGAAACTTGTTAACTTGCCTCTCACTATGTATGTTAACTCGCTTTCGCTTAAACTATTAACTCGCCTCCTCTGAAGGTTGTTAACTCGCCTCCTCTCAAACTGTTAACGTGCCTTCACTTAAACTGTTAACTCGCCTTCTATTGTAAATATTGATAACACGCCTTCCAAACAAACTTGATAACTCGCCTCGTGCTATAGAGTGTTAACTCGCCTTAATAGAAAACAAAAACATACAACGTACTTTTTGTCTTGTTACCAGAAACCAACAAAACCATCGTTGTCTTGTTTCAAACCGTGTGGACCACTAACAAGATAATGAACCCATAAAAATAAGCACGAGGATAAGCACTCTAAATAAGCTCTTTTAAACCACAAAAAAACCACAAACAAAATATGGAGAATAAGCCACAAAACCAAGAAATGAAGAATCTATTTTGAAGCCACAAAAAGATAGTAAGGAAAGTTTTGAGCTTTTTCGTTTTGCCACTGGTAATGAACTAAATAAGCTGAAACCTCCAAACAATAAGCTTAAATAAGCTGCTTAAAAGAACAAATAAGCCTCGAAAAGACTTCAACAACAAGCTTGTATAAGTTGTGGAGATAAAATAATTAGAAAAACTAGAAACTGTTCTTAAAAATGCTCACAAACACAAAATGAGTTTTCCTACTTTTGTTTAATCTAAAATTCGTGACAAGTATAAGGCCCAAAAGACTAGCCCATTAAACAAACCTGATAAAATAGTTGAAATGTAGAAATCTAAAAAAAGACACGTGATTTTAAGCCAAAAATAAGTCAAAATAAGCTAAAAGTAAAACCACAAATAAGCACTTATTCACCCCTTGGCTCATGATACCACATGTTATCCAAAAACTTAACCCATATCACAATAATAAGAGCTTTGATGAAGACGTCAGCCAGTTGGTAATTAGTCTTGACAAAATACTGTTTAATCGTACCCTTTTCTATGTGCTCCTTGATGAAATGGTAGCAGACAACAATGTGTTGGCTGAGCCTGGTACCGAGCACATAGACAAGTAGCATGTACAATGTCTGGTCTACTTGACGTAAGATACATTAGGGCACCAATCATGCTACGATATTTTACTGCATCGACTAAAGTCTCGTTCTTATCAAGGTCAAGTTTGTCTTTGATCTCCGTTAGAGGAGTACTAACGGGATCACAAGTTTCCATTCCATAATTTTTAAGGATTTCTAGCATGTAGTTGGACTGGTTTATGAAGATGCCATAGGGGGATTGGTTAACTTGTAAACCAAGGAAAAACGTCATTTCCCCCCATCATCGACATTTCAAAGCGGCTTTTTATAAGGTTAGCAAATAGTTAGGTATGCCTAAGGTTTGTAGAACCAAATATAATATCATCTACATAGACTTGTACCACTAAGATGTCATCGTCGAAGCGTCTGATAAACAAGGTTGGATTAATAGTTCCTTTGGAGCTATTTTGAAGGAGAAACTTTGACAATTCATCGTACCATGCCCTCGGTGCTTGCTTTAACCCATACAATGCCTTCTTTAACTTGTAGACATGACTTGGATGTTCAACATCGATGAAACCTTTAGGTTGAAACACGTACATGTCTTCCTTTAAGGAACCATGCAAGAAAGCAGTTTTCACGTCCATTTGGTAGACGAACGATTTGTATGCAACATACGCCAAAAATATCCTGATAGCTTCCGTCCTAGCAACTAGAAGGATTCTTCAAAATCTATTTCTTCCACTTGACGGTACCCTCTCACAACCAGACGAGTCTTGTTTCTAATGACCGTGTTCTCTTCATCATGCTTGTTTCTGAATAGCCATTTCAGAGTAAGGGGTTTTATATTATCTGGAGCAGGAACTAACACCCATACATCAAGCCTTTTAAACCGGAGAAGCTCTTCTTGCATTGAGTCAATCCATGCCGGGTCAGTCATTTCCTCTTTGACATTTCTTGGTTTCATAGTGCTTACTGTCAATGCGTATATGCACATTTCACCATCGGTTTTAAACTGATTTCTTGTCAACACTGGTCGTGAGGGTTCTCCTATCACTTGCTCTAAGGGGTGATCCTTAGTCTATTGAAATTCATGTTGTACGGTTGATAAAACGTATGCATTTTTAATGGATCCACATGTTGAGATGATGATTCAGCGAAACTTGTGGAAGTTGAAGCAAATGGGTTTACAAACGTATTTGCATTGAACATTGCATTTTGAACATTATCAGCAACAATTTTAGGTTGGAGTGGAGCTTGATTATCTTGTTGCTGTTCATGTTGTTGTTGTGGTAGCTCGTCAACATTGTATGAAGTGTTTGGAATATCTTGTTGTTGTTCATGTTGTTGTTGATGTTAATGTTGTTGTTCATGTTGTTGTAGATGCATTTGGAGTTTGAAGATTCTGATTTGCAGGAGCAGCAAGAGTAGATCTCGAAGCTACTGACGGTTGACCACCAATATAATCATCATACATTGCTTCAAACAAGAGATCTAATTCACGTTTAGTTGGTTTTTGAGTTGTTATTGTTGACGAAGCATAAGTAAGATCGAGTCCTGAATTAATTTGTCCAGAATTCATGCTTTGAAGCCCGGGTTTTAAACTGCGTTGTTTAAAAGCAATAGCTGAAAGCTCATCAAAAGTGACATTCATCGTCTCCATGATTTTATTTGTCCTTCTATTGTATACTCTGTAAGCACAGGAATTAACAGAATAACCAACAAAAAAGCCTATATCACCTTTCGCACCAAGCTTCCCAATATCATCACGGTCATTCTTGGGATATAGGAAGAAGGGAAAAAAGTTAAGTCAATACCCCCAAATATTTATTGAGATGATCTCTATGTTATTTTGATCCACCCAATCGAACACTAGTTAGATTGTAAATATCGAGCATGTAAAAAGCATAAGTGTAGGGTACTGTTAAAACCCAATTTGTGAGGTATTATGTTAATCAAAAAAATATAGAAAAGAAAAAGAAAGAGATTGATGTAGAGTTTGTATATCTTCGTCCGAGTCTTGGCTTAGCAACCAAACCAACGTGTGTTCTTATAAATAATTAGCTAACTCATCCACTCAAAATTCACCCAAAGTCACCACTCAAATGTATCTCATCCGTTTCCGTTTCCGTTTCCATTATATGTTATCTTACACCTACACCCCACAACCTTTTAAAAGACCTCTTAGATAGTAATGAATAATGCTTGCACCTAGTGGTGGAGGTTTGATCCTTTACCAAGCCTATGGTAATTTATATGATATGACAGGTAATGAGTGTTGATTTTTTGTTTCCCATTTTATGTTATATTTTATTATACACCCGAGTGAAAGAGAGTATCCAACTCTTAAGTGAATCTAGTATTACTTTCCGTGCTTTTAATTACAAGGTCTAGAAGGTTGTGTTGTAAAATACTTTTAAAGAGTAGGTAAAATGACCCTCATATTGCTATTGTCTAGGTAGAAAAGCCCATTTGCTTGAGGACAAGCAAATCCCAAGTGTAGGGGTATTTGATGAGGTGTCATTTTATACACTTTTCAGGGTCGTTTAACCCTCTAAATCATGCATTTATGCCCAAAATAGGTACTTCGTCGTTCATGTTTTAGGTATTCAGCATTGGAAGGCAGTTATAGAAAATACCCCCCCCCCGTGACTTGGGCTCATTTGGAGAATAAACAGACAAGACTACAGACCTACACCAACATCTCTCAAGCATTTCTACTCAGATCTGGAGACGGCGTCATAGATTATAAGTGACGCCGTCACAACTCATACCAAGACGGCATCACAAGACCTCAAGACGGCGTCAGAATGCACGACCCAACCCATTATCTAGAATATTCTATTCATGATGGCATAACGATTAAAACGCGACGCCATATCACAAAACAGATTTTCCTATATATACAAATACCCGTTTTAGGTTTTTAAGTTAACTTTAGAGTAAATGAAAGGGGCGAAACCCTAGTTTTAGCAGCTGTTAGGGACGATTTTAGGGCCTCAAAACCCTATTGTACTTCCTTCAATTCATGTTTTAATCAAGTAAGACTATCTTAATCATTCAATATGTCTTGTTGTGTGATTCTTATCTGTTCTTGCTTTATCTTTAACATGCTTGGCTAAACCTTCTATTGTGTTCATTTATGATCGTATGAAACCTAGAATGTAGATCTTAGTGGTGTTGCTTCTTGTGATAAATATGCATGTTAGGTCTTAGAAAATAAGCTTTTGTCTATATCGTTGTTGATATGTCTAGGAAAACATAATTGTGTAGAAAGGGTACCATCGGGTAACAGTCTTCATACTACCTTGCCCCTTAATATGGTTGATCCACTCTTAATATATTTTACATGCATTTAATATACTATTGAGGGCCGGGTAATAGTCTTCATACTACCTTATTTTGTGTTTTGCCTTAACGGAATATTAAATAGACGACGGTTCGTGTAATTCGTTCATGACTTAGGAAATAGTTACACAGATCATCACAAGTGTGACAAAGCAACAACACTAGAAGAAGCAATCCAGGGAGTAATACATGATTAAATGAACATAATCTTTTATTATAGTGTTATCACTATTAGCGTATCTTATATTTAGTTTAATAGCTAAAACCAACCAAACCTCTCAAATATATGATTTTACCTGCTTTCATAAAATATAAAAACACAAAATAATCCTCTCTCAAACCTTAGAATTCTATTAGACCGTGATCAAGCCTTCACAACCTATTCCCCTAAAGAACGATAACAACCCCTAAGTCTTGCCTATACTACTACTACAACGGTTAGGTACTCTGCCTAGGGAGTTGTAAAACTTCTTGTAGAAGTCCCTTACGACAACCGCATCAAGTTTTTGGCGCCGCTGCGTAGGGAATAGTTAGGTTTTGATCATAGTTTAGCTTAGTTCTACTTGCTTGAATCCTTTCAAGTAAGATTTAATTTCCGCATATTAGCTTTCTCATAGTCTATCTTTTCTTCGTGTTATTCGTTTCCTGTTTTGTAAATCTGTCATCATGACATGTAGCACCGTTAAAAGGTTAACAAAACCGCTCGACGAACCCAAAAGAGAATTTCGAAGGCTTAGGAGAGCCGCCTGCTGTCTATAGCAGAACGAATCTCTTGCTATAGCCGGAAGAAACCTCTTTGATGCTGAAGCACCCTCCTTCAACAACACTAGAGCAAACTAGCTAACGCCTCCCAAAACCCTACGTGAACATTCCAACCGAACAAACAAGAAGAATCGTCGACTCACGCAACATCTGGATAATTCAAAAAACATGCACATTCCAAGGGTTGAGAAATGAGGACCCCCTCCGTCATATTAAGCACTACTTAAGTATCGTTGATAACATACAAGCTGACGGAGCCACAAGGGATACATCTAGGCTATGCTTCTTCCATTTCTCCCTCAAAGGAAAAGCGACATAATGGCTTGACAGAATACCTCCTACTCAAATCACGACATGGGATCAGCTTGTATCACGATTCCTTGACCACTTCTCTCCGGTAGGACGTACCTTATCCCTAAGAGATTTAATCCTTCGATTCAAACAAGGGGATGACGAACCCATCAAAAGCGCCTGGATCCGTTTCCAGGACTTTAATCAAACAAGTTCCCCATCACGGGATACAGAAATGGCTTTTGGTACAAATCTTTTACGACAACATATCTCAGGATAACCGTAGCAAACTCGATTAATTCGCTCAATTCCGCTTCAAATCTCTCACCGAAGAAGAGGGGTGGAATCGAATTGAAGAGTTTGTCCAATACCAAGACGATCTATGGGACGACCTGTCACCAACCATGAACGTTTCTTCCATTTCGGAAGCAATGCAACCTACACTCAAGGGACGTCTAAAAAGGGCTTGCAACCATATCTCCTACCTCGAAACACCTACTCGAGAAGTTGGGTTGAAAAACCCTACCTAATATGCGACTACTGCGAAGGATTCCATGAGGCTGATGAATGCAAGCAAACCAACCTGGCCAAGCAGGTATGCTTGTCCGGGGGAGACATCTACGATGATCCTTCCCTTCCGAGGTTCTACCAGAATGACGATACCCCACCATGGGGGAACAACAAACGTAAAGAAAAAGGAGAAGATGGCCCCGAATGGATTGTTAGAAGTAAGTTTGAAGACGAGCTCACCAACTTTATGCTTGATAAGAAGTGCCACGCGAAAAGGATAGGAGACATGATTGACAAGCACCATTAGGAATTGCATGAACAATTCTCTCAAATCCTCTCTACAATCAGGAAAAGTGAAACTCCTAAACCTGAAGCACCAACTTTCGCCATTACAACCAAATCAGGAGTTAGCATCCCGGACCCACCTTTCCCAGCTCCACCACGACCAACATCTGCCAACCACACTGAGGGGCAACCAAAAAAGAAGGGCCTAAGGATGCAGAACCAAGCAT